>BJCM01083595.1:0-18081 GCA_018326385.1 Flaveria bidentis | reverse complement strand
AACTCACCTGATGCAACTTGGGTATTCCTTCCTTTCTAACCCTTTTGCAACTGAGTTCAAGCACCTAAAAACACCACCAAACACACACACCCGAGCATATACACAAATACATAAGCACATGAACATATAACCGGGAAAAAACCCGTCATAAACACATAAAAACCTTGAATTCTTACCTTGAATTCACTTCTCTTCTTCTTCTTTCTTCAGCCGAGAGTTTCTCTACTCTCTCTTTCTAAAACCGAGTGAAGATGATGATGTGAAGTGAGGGTGGGTGGCCATGCCCACCTTTACACCAAGTTTTTCAAAGATTTATCCTTTTGGACACTTTTAGTCCCCCCACTTGGACTTTATTGCTTTTCTTTCTTTTTATTCTTCATTTCTTGTCTTTTTAAAATAACCGGGTTTTACATAATATCACCCCTGTAAACATACATATCGCCAGTCACAAAGACTAGACTCCTGTGTGTATCCTTACCGGTTAGCTAAACTACACACAGTTGAGCTAACGACATTTTAGAGTCGTGCACCTCTTCACATTTGCTTGCAAGACTTTCTATTTCATCATTTGTTAATGCATGCATTCATTCGTACTTTACGTTCCTCTTTTCATTATCTTCCGCTTTACGTTACTTAATACTTTTCATTTACATTCACAACCATACCACGTAAAGCTACGGAAAATAAACGTACATAACAAAGAACATAACATAAGCATACATAAGCATAACATCCTTACACATCATCATGCATGCCACATATCATAACATCATCATCACATCACATTTGACATCATAAAGTCAACTTACATCACCCTTGAGAACATCCCAAGTCAAAGCCTACACTTTACATTTTCCCCAAAATTCAGAAAATAATTCTAAGTCTTAGGCGGATGAGCACTATGCAGACGCATGGCCTTCTGGGAACTTGGGGAACACTTAGGTGCATGGGACACTTCTGGGCGCATAGGAACTATTTGGGCGCATGACCCAACACTTAATCATCCTGGGCAATTCTAGGCGCACGGGCACTATGCAGGCGCACGAGTGTCTGTGCGCATGGGAAATACTTAGTCAAATTCAGCCTATCTTAGGCGCATGGCCGCTATTGGGGTGCATGGGGTTTTGGGAGCGTGGGACCACACTTAGGCAATTATGACCGTTAGGCGTATGGGCCAATCCAGGCGCATGGGTAACTAACATACACTATAATCGTCATAATTCAGTCCTAATTATCAATCTAACATGTTCTAAGCATAGTTCCAACATGCTAAGCATCATAATAAGAACATGGCATCATCATATCATCAAAAACACCCAATAAATCATAACTCACCTGCATTAACACATACACATACATATAGGTGTAAAACCCACTTAAATAAAAATGTACAATCATGTATTTCTAGCCCCAAAAGCAGTTAAATCATGTAAAAAAGGGGGTTATAGAACTCATCTTAGCAGTCTTTGGGTATGACTTCCTTCAAACCCGTTTGCAGTTGAGTTCAAACACCTAAAACCCACAAAAACACAAACCCGAACACACATAATCATATAACCGAGGCATAAGCCACCCAAGAACAACTTAAAATGATGAATTCTTACCTTGAATTCGAATTCTTTCTTATTTTTCTTCAATATCCGAAGCTTTTCTGCTATTTCTCTCTCTAAAACCGAAAGAAAGTTGATGTGCATATAGAGTGGGCGGTCATGCCCACTTTTGTACCAACTTTTGATACATTTTGTTCTTTTAACATATTTAACCTCTCAACTTGAGTTAAATTATGTTTCTTTCTTTTATTCCACTTTTATTTTTTCTTTCTTGTCTTTTAAAATATCTGGGTGTTACACACCGTCTTTTGTTTTATCTTTTTAATATTAAAAGTAATATTAGTAAAATATTTCTTTTTTGATGTTCAAACAAACGTAACTATCATTAAAAAGGAAAAAAAAAGTATTTTGACAATATAGTAAATTTTAGTAAAATCTTCAACTTTTGAAAAGTAAATCATAGTTTTATTTTTTATTCCCTTTCCAATTATTATAGTATCTTTTTTTTATTTTTAAAAAGGTTGTTTGATAACTTCAGAATAATTAAGTATTAAATTAATAAAAAAATTTGAACCATTAAATGCTGAACCATTAAAAGGTCTGAACCATTAAAAGTTAGTATATCGTTTAACTATTCAATAAAAAATGTCTAACCAATTCAGATAATATGTCTTAACCATTCAGCATTAGACCTCTAAGAATCAGTATAATGCTTAACTATTCAGAGGTAAATGTTTTAAGCATTTAAACATGTGCTCGCAAAACAAACAGTCTAAAATATTAAGTGTTGAACCATTAAACGTTAAACTATTCAGCCATCTAAATCATTAAGAGTTTGATTAAAAGGCTGCCAAACAATCCCAAACCAAATGATACAGATTGAGGTTCCAAATTTTAGAGTTTCATATCTCCAGCTGTTCACCACCATCACCACTCACCACCATCACCATTCACCGCTCCTACACGCATCTGTTCATCAGCATCCTTAAAACCAGAATCATTCTTCACCGGGGCCATCATCCTCTGAGTCGATTTGCTCAATGACTACCAAAATTACATCTCCATTTGTACTTTTTCTATCTTCTCAGATCTACAGCTAACGACCAGCACCATGATGAAACCATCACCACCACCACAATACCACAACAGCCCACCATCTCTTCTGTCTATTCGACTTCTCGCTCAATACCCACTTACCACGACTTTATGATTTTCTAGGTGAAAAATCATCTAGAGGCTGCCATCACCAACCCCAGACGTGTGCTCTAAGTTACTACTTGTTTAATATTGATACAATAAAATTAGGTAATGCTCTCATGCTTCCCATTATTTTATATTTACTGTACATTTGTTTGAAGAAGTCCAAAGTCAAAGGTTTGCATCATTTCTTTTCAATAAAACTGTAACATCATGTTTAGGCATCTAGAAAAGCCATCTTTATATATAACTCAATTAAATCATGCCTCTCAAAATACTTGAGATACTTCTTTTTAATATTAATAATTTAGCTAATTTCTATGACTCTGAGCTGCAAACCACATAACCAACTAGGGGTATTTATGGTGTTTTTTTTACAAAGCCAAATAGTGAGTAAAATCATTAGTAAGTGTTTTTAATCACTGTGAATCATAATCAAATTGTTGAATAACTCAAATCAAAGCAAACCATTACTAGCATTTGTTTTTAATTTGGTTTGTCGGTTTGTAACTATCATGTCTATATAGAAAAAGTATTATTAACTACAATCAATCAATTCAGAGAAGCAATAATATACCAACACTTGACCATAAAAAAACTAACTTATTGATAAGCCAAACTTGATCATGTGTATAGTACAATTTGAAATAACGCAAGGGCTTAAAAATTACAAAACCTAAAATCTTATGTCTAGTTCGATTTTTTACAACCAGTTCTAGTATAAACTATAGTGTTAAAATATATGTATAGACGTAACGTTACTTCATGTCATTTTAGAGCTGCCCCAATATGTTCAAAGCTTGGTTTAGTGTATATGTTGGCTCATCGAGACAACGGAATGCAAGATCAGCCAACTCCAATGCTTTTTTGAGTGTAGTGTCGTTTAAACTTGACAGGCGTGGGTCCAGTGCTCGCGCAAAACGCTCTTTCGACTCTGCTCTTAATGCCTGCCTTAGATTTGCAAAGTCGATTTTGCTAATGTGTTTACCAGTTAAAATCTGAAGCAATATTACTCCAAAAGCATGGACGTTGCCCTTCACTTGCAAAGTATCTGTCAAAAATTTGTATATATATATCTTACTTTCTGGTTTCATATAACTTATTTAGAAGTCGATGAAATACACTTAGATTTTAAGATGACCAATGGTGGTAAAGCAGGAGGGTTGGGTCAAGATTTATCATTTGGTATGATCCAAACGGGTCCATAACATCAATAACGAGTGTGTTAAATAAGTATGCATAATCGTATTAATTTGTTTGTAATATAAGTTGTATAAAATGATTTTGAAGGTTTTAAGCGTTTAAAGTACAACTTTAAAGCCATTGGACCCATTTGCACTCTTTCTTTTTTGTTTTTTTTTTACCTGTTGGACCCGTAGAGCGTGAATAGGAGTTTCCATGTACAAGTTTTGCAGCTTCAAAATCAGAAAGCTTTGCATTAAACTCCTACAATGAAGCATATCGAGTCGCATATGAAGTAAAACAACTAATTCTGAAATATGCATTAATAAATTAAGTGATCAAGAGAACCAGATTCAGTATTTACCGCATCCAGCAATATATTGCGTAGCCTAAGCGGACGATTATCAACCTGATTCTGTGTTCTATGCAGGAAAGAAAGGGCGTTGGCTGTTCCAATTGCTATTTTGACTCGTGTGCTCCATGGAAGTGGTTCGTTATCTTCTGCAAATTACATAGCAGTTGCATCACAAAGTTTAATGATCATGTACGTGTTTTAACCTAAGTTCTACTTACGCTTGAACAGGTGACCTTCTAAGCTTCCATTCTCTACAAACTCATATACAAGGAACAGTTTTTCGTCTTCGAAGCAATAGCCTAGAAGTTTAACCAGGTTGGGATGATTAAACACGCTTAAGATAGTCAAATCAAGACACTGCAACCATAAGTTTCATGAAAACGTACATAAGACATGTTGTATTACTTTCATGCACCAATATGATATTATTTAGAATATATTCGTTGAGTTGGCTACCTTCTCCATTGTTCGATGTTGGATCTTGAAATGATAGAGCCTCTTAACAGCTATCTTCAGTGGAGCATCAGCAACCAATGGCAAATCTGTGTTTGCATTTAGGCAACCCTTAAAAACCTCGCCAAATTCTCCCGCACCCAACCTCATATGATGTCTGAAGTCTCCTGTAGCCCTTTTAAGTTCATTAAATGAATACATCTTCAAATCATGAACCAATATCTGTATTCTCCCAACTCCAAGTTGATCACCACTATCTTCTTTTGACAGTGAGGCATGATCAATGCTGTCTTCATCAAGAGGCTTTGTATTGATTTGAGCTTGAGGAAATGAACACGTATGGATTATATTGCAACATAACTCATGAAAATGAATAAATTATATACTACATATCGATGGACTACCTGAAACATTATGCAAATGGTCCACAATATCCTTAAAAGGACTGTATTCATTGGCATCTTGGTTGTTTGTTGTGCACTTTGTGTCACTTTGAGCTTGAGGAAAAGAAGAAGAGTTAGGGAATGGTAGTTCCAGTCACTTTTCGGTCGTGGGATCTTATTGGTGGTAATTTTCTTTCGTGTAATAACAAGAAAACATGTTGTATTCATTGTGAATACATTATATGTAAACATATAGTAAAATGTTGTATTTACTAGAGTACATTTTTAGAAACAATGGTGCATTTACTGGCTAATACACTAGTTATAGTTTCGTTGGTTAATCGAATTCTAATATGAAATATTATAGCTTAATTATAAAAATCGTGCTGTGTAAGAAGAAATCTTTATCATGCCGTATAAAAGTATTTTCGAATATGAGAATATCAATCTTTCTAGTGCCAAAACAGCATTCATCATTCCAAACTTATCCATAAGACAAAGTTCATTTACTAAATTAGATTAGTTTTCGAGAGATTAGTTTTGTTTTCTTTTTATGAGTATTGATTCTTTCATTGGGGACAAAGGGGGTGTTTGATGGACTACATAAAGGATGAGCATATACCAGAGTGTAATTCAGGTGAGAAAAAGAGACATCTCATCCATTTAGTATATGCCAATTTTCCGAGAGGCTTTACATGGCTGTCAAATTTAACTTGTAATGACAGAGTAAGCTCGAGTGCGACCACAATCTCTGCCATTGTAGGGCGTCTCTTTGACTCGCTATGTAGGCAACGATGTGCGATCTGCACAAACACCTTCAGACACTTGGGATATATCTGCCTCTTAATTCTTTTATCGATGATTTGATCTACTTTCCCTTTCACAATACACTCATGAGCCCATTTTGCCAAACTGCACTTATCCTCGTCAAGACTTGTGCTCAATGCCACTCTCCCAGACAGCAACTCGAATAAAACCACACCAAAGGCAAAGACGTCTGATTTCTTTGTCAATCTTCCAGTGAAAAAGTACTCAGGATCAAAATAACCAAAGGTACCACGCACGAGTGTGTTGACATAGGTGCCGGAGGGGTTCATTAGGCCGATTTTGGATAAGCCAAAATCCGATATCTTAGCAACAAACCCTTTATCCAATAAAATATTTGAACTCTTAACGTCACGGTGTATGACACCATGTTGGGTGCTTGTCCCAGTATGAAGGTATTGCAATCCACGTGCTGCACCTATGCCTATTTTGAGTCGTTGTACCCAACTTAGATTAGTACCATATATGTGTAAATGATCATAAAGACTTCCACAGGCCATGAGCTCGTAAACAAGGATCATCTCCAAGTTATCATTGCAATAACCAATCAAAGAAACAAGATTACGGTGCCTGAAGTTAGACAACATCTCGATTTCAGACCAAAACTCAGGTGCTCCTTGGTTGGAGCTGGAATCCAATCGCTTGATCGCGACCATGTAACTTTTGCCATTTTCTACCCAAATTGTAGCTGTATAGACTGTACCAAATCCACCCTTCCCAATCATCAGCTTCTCATCAAAATTATTGGTTGCTAATCGAATCGCGTCAGTTGAAAATCTGCGGCATGTTTGTTCATCACCGGGGAATGTTGACATATTGTCTTTCTTCAGAATGCACCAAAGGGTGGCTAATTATGAGGCCTGTACGTAGTCCTAGCTTGTTTGAAAGAACAAATAGAATGATGTTGAAGAGCCAAGGTTAACTTGGGTCCAAGGGCCAATGCAAAGCGTTGGAAGCTACTTGACGTCAACAACAATTAATTATGCAGTGATCAAACATCATACATACATATACATATTATTATATAATATATGTATGCATCAGGTCATTGACTTTCTTTTGAAAGTAACATCAACAAGGCATGCACCATTCTACCCCATTTAGAATTGAAATTTGAAAATATGTATATATACAAGGTAAATATCATAAAACCCCGACATCAACAAGGCATGCAACGTTCTCTCAACAATTTTTTTTATATAAAAAACCAATATACGCTATGTTTTGTCTCATAAAAATCTTTCAATAATTTTATGAGTAATTTACAAAATCTTTTTTTTATCTTTATAACTAGTTTCACTTTTCAACCTTTATCTATATTAATTACATTAGATGACCGTTATGTATATATTTTCTTTATCTTTGTTGGTTTAGTCTAATGGTCCTAATTGGTTTACGTGTCTAAGTTAGATTATCTAGTTATCACATGAGAGTAGATATTGAAAAAAAAAAATACAAGTTGCAAAATCCAAAAACGAATCGATATATTATGAAAAATATGATCAGTAAAATGTTGAGATAGATGAGTAACCCCTTAAATTATATTATTTAATCATCACTTTTATGTAAAGCTAGTTCTATAAAAAATATAATTGTATCATTTGATTTAAATATCAATAATAAACTTAATAGAATTTATGCCACATGGAGTAATTTTGATGCTTTTGTTTATGATTATAATGTCAGTACTATAAAAAGTGATTACATCTAATAATATTTAGATATCAAGTTTAGTATTTATACTTACATCACATGATAATATAAATTTTTGGAAAACTAGTTTTGAAAAATGATGATCAAATATTTAAAATTTGTTTGAGGTTCTACTCGTTAATTTCAACGTTTTACTAATCATACTTTCCTATATAATATCACATGACTTCCAATTTATTTTTTATGATTTTAATTTATTATTGATATTTAAATCATATGAAATGGTAGGTTTGTATAAAATCTAGTTTTAAAAAAGTGATGATAAAAACTATATAAATTTTACAAACTAACCACCATTTGACTAAACCGTCAAAGAAAAACAAAACATATAAAAATCGTTGTTCAGAACAATTCGTAAAAATAAATATTAAAAAGTGAAATTAGTTATAATGATTCAGGTGTTTTCCGTAAGTTACTTTAATATTTAAAAACATTAAAGTCATTTCACAGGTTAAATTTATATAAAATTACAATTTTTCTAAAACAATATAGAATCGGTGCATTCAATTTTCTTGCTTACGTGTAATTTTTTTTCCTTCTGTAACCATATGAAAATTTGATTAAAAATACAAAAAAAGAAAAAGAAAAAACAAGTTGAAAATCAAGCACCTTTCAATAATTTTTTAAACACTAGTGTCCTAAACCTGTATGCTATTTTCAAATAGAACTGAAAATTTAAACACAAACATATCAATACATATTACACGAATCATTAGTATATGTTTCCCCATATAAATATTTGTTTGAATTCATTGTCATTGTTAAACACTTAAACCTAACTGTTGGTTCAATTGATCGATAAATAAATAACACAAATGATTATCAAAACATTTAAAATTCACTGATCAATCATCCATAATAACAACAAAACAATGATCTAGATTCAATGGTTTTCAATAATAATCAAGACGAAACAAACAATAACAAAATCAAAGGCTCAATATAAATTTTATTAACATCCAACCACCAAATACAGATTTGCCACAAAGATATTTGGAATTAGGGTTTTGTAAAGTTACTACAATAATAGAATCAAGTCAATATATAGGCAACCCTAATTTCACTGACAATTTGCCCGGCGACAAAACATAGATTCGCCAGGTGAACATGGTCTGCTGCCTATGAGCAGAACGATAGGTTCGCTGGACTATAAAATACACAACAATATAAATATTAAACTATCTAATCTAACATAAGGTGAGTCCAACCTAATCTAGATCTTCAATACTCCCCCTAGGTTGGACCTCACCTACTGGATCTTCTTGATCGGCATCATCTGCTCTTGCATCCTCTCAAGCTTTTGTTGTAATCTCCTATTCGGCTTCTTGTAAGGTTTAACGAAAGGCTGATGCACCTAAACAATCCAAGTCTCTCCTGCATGCATGCACTTAAATGCAGAGTAGAAATGCTTCGGAAGTTTTACACTCTGTATCAAAAATACATTAAGTGTATAATCTTCCGAAGCCAAGACCAATATCTTTCGAAGCCAAAAGTGAAGTCTTCCGAAGCTTCAAAGACAAAGTAATCCGAAGCCAATGAATTGAAGACAAATTTCTTCCAAAAACTTTTAATACATGCTTTATCTGATTTACTTTTTTATAAAGCTAGACCACTTTCCGCTGCAACTCTAAAGACTCACCAACTTATACAAGTTGGTGAAAAGGTCCATGCTTTTGGTAACTGTATATTGAGATCTTGAGTATGTTACTTTCTATTTTATGTACTTTTATGTTTTTTTATATATTAGGATGTGAGTTATGACATGCCATAGTCACTTTGACTTTACACTAATTTTGTTGTCTAGATTAATGTTTCCAGCTGGCCTTCAAAGTATGGTCGGCTATAGGATGTAGTATAAAGTATCTCAAGTCCTTGTAACTTTCTTTCATGCTTTGTAACACTTGTAAAAGAACTTGAGAACAATATACAATATTCTTGAAAACCATATTTGTTTGTTGTTTGTTTCTTGTTCTGTCTCTTATTTGCCTATGTTCTAAGTATCAAACTATATTGTTTCCAGTTCCCTATTTGATTTGTTAAGTGTTTTAAACACTCTTCTCATTATGTGTTATATTGTATTGACCATCCCTTAAAATGGTCCTACAATTGGTATCAGAGCATTCCAAGCTCTTGATTTTAAGATCCCACCATCTTATGATCCCTCACACACAAACAAAATACTTAACATCTCAAATGGCAACTCTCACTAAAGCTGATATGGAAACTAGAACCATGACAAAGTCCCTACTGATCACTCCTGAAAACTTTGACACTTGGTACCAACAAATGGAAGGGTTTATCAAGTTACAAGACTGCAGGATGTGGGAGTCTATTGTCTCAGGGCCTCACGTACCAAGCACCTCTTCAGCTGCTGCTGGGGTAGAATGATTCCAAAAGATCTGGCTGACTATTCTGAAGAAGACCAGAAGAGAATAGATATTAATCAGAAATGAATGATAGCCCTTCACACTACTCTCCTAAACTCCATATATAAAGGCTTCAAGAAGTGCAAAACAGCTAAACACCTATAGGATGCACTGAAGCTTATGTATGTGGGGTCAACTGAACCCAATGAGAACAAGAAGGATCTCCTAAAGCAGTAGTTTGAAAACTTCATCTTCAAAATAGGTGAAACCATGACTTAGCAACACTTCAGGTATGTTGAGATTGTGGACGCTCTAATGGATTTTGTAGTAACTCTTGAGAACAGGGACATTGTAAGGAAGTTTATGTCCTCTCTTCCTAGACAATGGACACATTACTGTGTTGTTATTAAGAGAACTAAGAATCTTAAGACGCTCACTTTGATAAAGTTGTATGGTATTCTTAGTGGATACTATATGGAGATGAACATGCAAAGTCCTTCCGGTAACTCCAGCAATCATGAGAGTTCAGCCCTCCATATGGTTGAAGGGATAGTAGAGAACCACATCATCATCTTATCTACTATCCTAAAAACTCACAAAACGGTCATTTCATCACCTTCCCGGAGACACCAATAGAAAGATACACTCAAGGAAGCCCATTCCAAGAGACAAGATCTTCACAAGCCTTTGTGTCTTCTGATGAAAGGACAAACAACTTTCTCTTAACCCTCGAAGATCTGGACTGTATCCATCTAGATGATCTGGAATACATTAAGATAGTTCAACAAATGGATCTCCTCACTCATAGAGCCAAGAAATTCTACAAGAGGACATGGAGGAAGTTTCCAAACAATCCAGCCAGTGGAAAGTTTTGGCTGGACAAAAGCAAAGTATAGTGTTACAATTGTAACTAGATGGGTCATATTGCAAGGGAGCATAAGGAACCAAGGAAAAATGGTGGCCAAACACAAGCCAAGACAAACTACATTGAGAGAGCCACCAAGAATGAGAAGCCAAAGCAGCAAGCTGCAATTGCTGTTGAAGAAGGAGGATTTGATTGGAGCTTTCAGGTGGAAGATGCATCTCCTAACCAAGCATTTATGGCAAACCATGATGAAGTTAAGGTATTGGAACATCTCTGTAAATTGGAATGCATTGCTAAAGTTAACAGATATAGGTCCTACAACTTAGAGATGAGATCTGATCTTGAGTCTTTAAATATCTTAAAATCTTATTTTAAAAGAGCTGAAAATGATTATAAACTATAAATAAAGGACTTAGAGAAAACCATTTCAACTCTTAAACATGAACACACCAATTACATGACTTTAATCAAAGATCTTTTAACTAAGTTGGCTAAATACCAGGCTGAGCTTGTGATCAGCAAAGCCAGGGTAGAAAAATGTGTTCTTGAAGAAAAGATCTTCAAGAACATAATATCCTCATCCTTGCATGCAAACGTTAGTTATCAAAATAAGCAGGGACTAGGATCTAGTGAGATAGCTCCTCCACACGCAATCTTGACTGTAAGATATCCTAGGTGTGGAAATTGTGTAGATGAACTTCCTCTTATAAAGTATACAATCTTAGAACTAGAATAGTTGAGGAGTCAACCAATATGACTTTCAATGAGCACACTCCTAGTGTGAAAGGTTTTGGTCCTGGTTGGCTATTTGATTTTGATTTAGTTACTAACTGTTTTAACAAATCTTGTGAGCATGTTTTAGGATCCACAAATATATTATTAGTAGGTGATCCTGACCCAAGATTTGAGCAAAGAAGACCATCATGCTATACTACTTTAGCTCTAGTTATAACTAACCCTGCAAATGAAGTTCCTATCAGCACAACAATGACAATTTCAGCTGATACATCTAAGGTGCCACCAAATTCCAGCTCTGAGTCACAACAATTATATGAATGAGCTACAAATGTGGAAGGAAATGGTGGTGGTGACAGTGATCAAGAATTCCTTGATGTTGACAATCACTCCATTAAAGACAACATAAATGATGTCACACACTCATTGGATCAAGTTTCTCTTGATAATTGTGCTGATATGATGGGAGAAACCTCAATTCAAAATACAAACGGTTTAGAAACTATTTCCTCTTCCTCAAGGGAATACTACTATAAGAACCAAATGAGTATTTAGGAACAAGAAAGATGATAGAGGACTTGTCATCAAGAACAAAGCTAGACTAGTTATTCAAGCATACACATAAGAAGAAGGAATTGACTACACAAATGTCTTTGCTCCTATGGCAAGACTTGAAGCTGTCAGAATATTCTTAGCTTTTGTTGCATCCAAAGATTTCAAGGTCTACTAGCTTGATGCCATGTGTGCTTTTCTTTATGAGGTGATTGATGAAGAGGTGTATGTCAAGAAACCACTTGGCTTTACAGATCCTGATCATCCTGATTTTGTCTACAAGCTTGATAAAGCTTTTTATGGGCTGCACCAAGCTCCAAGGAAGTGGTATGAGACTCTACATCAGTATCTCTGTTAACATGACTACAAAAAGGGTACTATAGATGGAACTCTCTTCATCAAAGGAACATGGAATGACTTGATTCTAGTCTAAGTATATGTAGATGACATAATATTTGGGTCAACCAATCCAAAGCTCTGCAAAGACTTTGAGAAGCTGATGAAGAATAGATTTGAAATGAGTGCAATAGGAGAACTCAATTTCTTTCTAGGAATTCAAATGAATCAGGTTGATTTTGGCATCTTCATAAGTCAATCAAAGTATGTGCAAGACATACTTACAAGATTCAACATGACTGATTGTAAGGTTGCTAAGACACACATAGCTAGAAACCACTCCCTTGGACCTAATCTTATGGGGGAATGTGTGGATGAACATCTTTATATAGCTATGATTGGGTCTCTTATATACCTCACAACTAGTAGGCCTGATATCATGTTTGCCACATGTATTTGTGCTAGTTATCAAGAAAACCCCAAGATGTCACACCTAGTCACTATCAAGAGAATTCTAAGGTATCTCAAAGGTGCTCCAACAAGGCCTTTGGTATCCAAAGAATTCTGACTTCAATCTTTATGCATATATAGATAGTGACTATGGTGGTTGCAATATGACTGCAAACTCTATATCATGGCGATGTCAGTTTCTTGGTGGAATGATGGTCTCATAGCAATGAAAGAAACAATCCTGTGTCTGTACATCAACCAGTGAAGCTGAATACATTGCTGCTACAAGCTGTTGTGCTCAAGTGCTTTGGATTCAGAACAAATTCTAGAGTATGGATTCAACTTCAAAAAGACTCCCATCCACATTGACAACAACAGTGCTATCTCTATTACAGAGAATCCTGTGCAACACTTAAGGACAAAACACATCAATATAAGGTATCATTTGATTAGAGATAAATTTGAAAGAGATTAATCAAACTAGTCAAAGTTAACACAAATGAACAATATGTTGATCTGTTCACCAAAGCTTTTGATTAACAAAGATTTAAATATCTTGTATAAGCTTTTCGGATGATTAATTTTGAGTAGAGTTTCTTAAAACTAACTCATATTATTTCTAAAACCTTTTTGTCCTAAGTTGTCTTTTTTATCACCTTAAAAGCCCTTGTTTACTCTGGAAGAAAAACCTTTTAAAATATATATCTTAGATTTTTGAAAGTTGTGATCATTTTATTCTTCGAAAGATATGTATTTACCTTCGGAAGAAACGTATGTCCTTAAAACAATTAACTACTTAAGTAACTTTACCTTTGAAAGAAATTTTCAAAATATCATCCGGAGCTCAAACTTCTTCTTGCATTTACCTTTGGAAGAAACTTATGTCCTCAAAACAAATAACTACTTAAGTAAATTTACCTTTGAAGAAATTTCGAAAATATCTTCCAAAGCTCAAACTCCTTCTTCATTACTTATATGTTTTTGAAGAACAATTTTCTTTTGAAAGCAAATTAAAATCTCAGAAGCTTTTAAAATAAAAATCTCCAAGTTTAAACAAGTTCCTAAGCAAAAGTTTATAAAATATTTGAACTTTCTTCCGAACCCATTTTAGCTTCGAAAACTTTTTATCAAAACTTTTGAAGACAAACTACATTCGAAAGATTTTAGATTTCCAAGAAAACTACCTTTTGGTCACATCTTCAGAGGTGGAACCGATATCTGGATTTCAAAGTTAATCTTCTTTCATTAACTTTGCTCAGATCCAATTCATATAAATATACCCAACGGTTCCCCCTCTTTCACTATCTTCTTCATATGAACTATTCCAAACCTAATTTGACCTACAAACCGCCTTTGTTTTTCACTTTCAACACATTTAACCTTTCTAAATAGCCGACCTTAACCATTGAAACGCCCTGATGTCTCCATGCAACTTCACAGGCAACACAATCAGGTTACCCTGTTGAACTCTGAGAAAGATTCTAGTATCTTAGAGGTTTGCCAGTTTCTTGATCTATCCAACTACTTCACCTCCCTAACCATTGATCCTCCACTCTATAAGGATCAACTATTAGAATTCTGGAAGATCCGTCAAGAGGTTATCATGGATGGGGCGAAAACACTATTTGCCACAATGCAGGGGAGGATAATCTTCATCACTCCAACCATCATTAACACACACCTTCAGCTAGATGATGAAAAAAGTGACTTTTCCTTTCCAAAGGAAGCTTTAAATCATTCCTTTGAGCAGATGGACTATAAAGGAGATTTCTCTGTAAAGACCTTTAAGAAAGGGAAGGCCTCATCCTAGTGGAAGTATTCACTCCATGTGGTCAACCATAGCTTATCCAACAAGCATGGGGGATAGGACCAGATTCCTTAAGATCTCTCCTTCATAGTACATGAAATGGTCCAGGGGGTCAAGTTCAGGTACTCATAATTTATGTATACAAATTTTCTTGCAAACTTAGACTCCTTAGAGTATTACATGTTCCCTAGATTGGTTCAACACATTTTCAACTGTCAATTGGGCTCACAGTTGAGGGGAACAAGTAATATTCTTAAATTGATACATATGAAGCCCGACATCTTTAAAATAATGAAGAAGAAAATTGTTGGTTTCTCTGGGGTAGAAACAACCCTTGTCCCAAACTATTAGAGCTCTTTGCTCAAGGTGACAACCTAGTAACACAAGCTAGTGTTGAACCCACACCTTTTACTTCTCAACCACCTACACAACTCAAAATACTCCTTACCTACCAAAGAAAATAAAAATAACCCCTGCATTAGCTACTCACTTATGCATTCCCCCACATCACTACCCATACATGAAGAAGTAGACACTAGAGATCCCACATCTCTTGAGGAGCAAACCACTCCCATCTCATCAAGAATCAATTCTAAGATTCCTCATGCTCAGCCTGATGAGCTCATTAGCCTATCAGCCTTAAGCATTCACTTTGAGTCTTAACATTCTAGTGAACAATCTTTAGGGGAAAGTTACCATCCCTAGCTTCATGATCTAAACCAACCTATTCCCAACCTAGAATTCTATGATAATGAAGACATGGGATTTAGTGAGTACCATGAGTCTCTTTATTCCTCCCCTAATCAAAGAGAGATGAGTAGTTGCAGGACCAGTGAAGGGTATGCACTTACAACACAACAACACAAAGAGGAGAGTTGCTAAGAACACTTAACAACACAAATAGGGAACTAGTTAACCTTTGTAATGATACTAAGAACACAAGTAAATATGAGAAAGAACAAGATAGCAAAACACACAAAGAGTTGGTTTTTCAAGATTGCAGTATATTACTTTCTCAAGTTCTATTACAATTGACTGAAAATTTAGCTCAATTTAAAGCTGAACAAACACTTACTAAAGTGAAACTAGAAAAGTTTCAACTGTCTTCAGTCAAGATGCAAGAGATGCTTGATTATCAAAAGGATCCCAAGGATATGTCTGGGATTGGATATAATTCTTGTCCTCCACCATACAATGACAACTACACTGTCATGCCTGAATCTGTTACACTCAAAGAGCAAATTGAACCTAACACTATTGAACCAAAAACAATAGTAAAACAGGTCATAAATCATCAAAACAAACCAAATGTTTACATTGAATCAAATAAGATTAAAATCAGATTAGGTCAAATCATGGAGTGTTTAGACAAGACAGTGAGTGTCATCAAACCAACAAGCCCAATCAAGGCCATTGTCCCATTTGTGAAATTTATACCTGCTATTTCAAAATGGAAGAAGAAATTTGTGAAGATAGTGAAACCTTCTGTTTAAAGAGGTTCTGATAATGAGATTAAATTTCCAAAAAATTCAAGCAAATCAAACAAGGTTTCATTTCAAAAGAAACAAAAAAGATCACTGATTTCAACAACTAAAATTCAGTCAGACCCCCAATCTTCAAAATTATGACAAGGAGTCAGTTTTGACATATGCAACAAGGAGCACGTTGATCAGTTTGAGCAAGAAGTAAAGAAAGGGTTGAGGAAACAAAAACAACCCAAAACAGTTAACAAAAGTAGTGTTACGAAGCAAACTAGAAAAAAGGCTGATTTTGTTTCCTCCCTTAAGCAAAAGAATATGACTCAGTTGAAAATAGGAAAATCAACTTAATCTGCTAAAACAAAATCAGATCCAAGAAACAAACATATGTATTGTGACATATGTGACATGTTTAATCATTAAACAGAAGAGTGCTTTTTCAATCAATACTGCTCTATCTGTGACATGAACAACCATTCCACTAAAAACTGCCATTTTAACAAATGATGTTCAGTCTGTGATATAAACAATCACAATACATCTGATTGTTACTTCAATCAAAAGGGGTTGAGAATTGCTCAAAACAAACCTATCTCAACAACATCATCTTTGAAACCCAATGTCAGGAGTCAATTTCATAATAATCAATCTAGGATATCTAGATCAAACAATGATAGGAGTAACAGAAAAGAATTATGGAAGATTCAAAAAAACAAACATCATATCATTAAGCAAAGGTTTGATCTTCCCAAACCTAAAATGATGTTTGACAATAAAAAAACGAGTCAAATTTCTTCAAAAGAATAGAGACCAAAGATTTTATTACTCCTCTGACTCTTCAGTTGATGTTGATGAGATGACACAATCAAAATATCATAAGCAATCTCCTAGGTCACCTCTAAATAGATCACAATTTAGAGGAATGTATCAAGAGGTCACAATCATGGATACGAACAGGAAACCAAAGACCATTATGGCTTGGGTTCCATATTCTAATTAGTTCCTTTAGGCTTGCAGGGTCATCCATATAGGTCTAATAGCCTATGGTACATGGACAGTGGGTGTTCCCGACACATGAATGGAGATTGTTCCCTCTTTCATGATTTCAAGCAAATACAAGGAACTATTATGGCATTCGGAGGAGATTCACAAGGTGGAAGAATTACTGGTGAAGGATCTGTGAAAAATGGGATCCTGAGCTTTGATAGAGTGAACTACTATGAACAACTAAGCTTCAATCTTCTAAGTGTGTCTCAGATCTGCGAAAAGAATTATTCAACTCACTTTACCGACACTCATTGCTACATTTTGAAACCAGGATTTTTGATCTTAGAAGAATGGGTTGTCCTAAAGATTCTAAGGAAGAATAACACCTATGTCTTAAACCTGAATTCTACAACACCAATAGAAGAAACATTTCTTTTGTCAAAAGCATCATTTGATGAGTCTCAACTTTGGCACAGACGTTTGGGGCACACAAACTTTAAAAACATGAACAGATTGGTCAAACGAAACCATGTCATTGGTATTCCCCAAAAAGAATTTCATTTTGTTGGTCACTGTTTAGCGTGACTTAAAGGAAAACAACATAAATCTTCACATAAATCAAAGCTGGTGAACACAAATAATACTCCATTTAAGCTACTTCATATAGATCTATTTCGACCAACTCATGTTATGAGTATTGGAAAGAAACAATATTGTTTGGTGATCATTGATGACTTTTCAAGATTTACATGGGTTTTCTTCTTACTTCATAAAAATGAGGCATCCCAAATAATAAAAGACTTTATCACAAAAATTGAAAACCAACTTGATCATAAGATCAAAACAA
>BJCM01083594.1:0-26411 GCA_018326385.1 Flaveria bidentis | reverse complement strand
ACAAAGGTCCTGCCAATCTTAATTGATTGACCCTGTGTGCATAATAGGGTAGCTAACCCGCAACACAGTTGAGCTAACGACAACATGGTAGTGTACCTCCTGTAAGCTTGCAAGACTTGTTAACATTTTCATTAATGTTCCTCTTCTTTTCTTTATTGCTCTTTCACTTTATTATTACGATATACTTTACGTTACGATAATAACATACCACGTAAAGTCACATACTATAAGTAATAATAGTAGTAGAAATAACAATAATAAGGAACAATCATAGATAATCATATCATGCATGAAACATCATCATTAATAAGCCCTTAGTTAACCTCGGTCAAAACCCTAGAGCACAGACTCCCAGAAAATTTCTGTAAAAATTTCTAAGTGCTTAGGCGCATGGGAAGTATTTGGGCGCATGAGCCCTATTCGGGCGTTTCATCACTATGTAGGCGCACCAGCCAACACTTAAAACATTTTCACTTTAGGCGCATGAACTATTCAAGCGCATGGGCACTATTTGTGCATATGAACACTTAGACACATGAGTAATTCAGACGCGTGGACACTTAGGCGCATGAGCCACTTGGGCACATGGGCACTATTGGGGCGCATGGGCACTATTGGGGCGCATGGCCCTACACTTAGTCGTCCGGCTAACATTTCTAAGGTAATCTTAGGCGCATGAGCCTTATCTAGGCGCATGGACCTTCTGTTCAACATATTTCCAGTATGTTTTCAACCCAATCATCAAATCCATTTGTTCAAAGCTTAATGTGGCTATTCTAAACGTGAACAACCTATGAGCATTCAAGAATCACATTCAATCATGCAAAATACATACAAACATACATACTCAAACATTGGAAATCATTTAAATACATTTTCAGCCCCAAAGATGTTTGAAAACAAGTAAAAACCGGGGTCTAGAACTCACCTGGTGCAACTTGGGTGTTCTTCCTTTTTACCCGCTTGCAAAGAGTTCAAAACACCTTGAATTCGCTTCTTCTTCCTTTACTAGCCGAGAGTTCTCTCCTGCTCTCTCTCTCTAAAACCGAAGAAATGGTGATGTGAAGTGAGGGTGAGCGGCCATGCCCACCTTTACACCAACTTTTCAAAGATTTTTGTCCTTTTTATACTTTTAGTCCCTCCACTTGGACTTAATTGCCTTTCTTTCTTTTATTCTTTATATCATGTCTTTTACAAAAAAAAATAACCGGGTGTTACAACTTGCATGCATCCTCAGAAACACCATTCACTTGAAAGGTGTCACGGATCCTCTCGAAGCGAGCAAGATAAAAGTTAGGGTCTTTAGCAGGCAACCCGTGGAACTGAACGGTATTAGTGACCATGGAAATGATTTGGGGAGGGATTTACCAATTGTTGGCGGTAATTGGTGGACGTGCAATACTAGACCTTGCTCCGGCAGCAGTGGGCTTGGCATAGTCGGCAATCGCTCTCCTTGCTGGTGGTTGTTCTTCGGCCATTGTGGATTTTGTAGTGTGAGTGGCTTCGCTGTCGTAGGAATCTTCTTCGGTCTCAAGTTCCGTGTCAAACTCGTTATGTCGATCAAACACGCGCTCTGGATCGTCAAGTGGCTGAAACTCTGGTGGTCCGGCAGAACGGGTGTGGCGCATAAACTAAAAGAAAATTAAAAAGAAAAAAAAAGAAATTTACCTAAATGATTAAGGCATGACAAATAAAAATGATAAAAAATAAAATAAAAAAATACTAACTAAAGGCACAATTAAGCAAATAATAGGAAATTAAACTAAAAAAAATAATAAATAAAATAAAAATAAAAATAAACTCTAAAGTAGAAAACAAATGATTAGATCCCCGACTCAGGTCGTTCTCAAAATCGCCAAAATAGTGTCCCCGGCAACGGCACCAAAAACTTGGTGTGTGAAAATTATATATATATTAAATTATTATAAAAGTGTTTTTCACAAATTAGTTTTAAAATTTGGAAATTCCCAACTAAACTTCTCACAAACGGCAAGTGTACCGGTCGTGTTATAGTAAAGATTAGGTAAGTCCGGATATCGAATCCATGAACACTAATGGCGGCTCTCGATAATAAACCTTTGTCGACTTCTAACCTAATTAATCTTAATATTTTAAGTAACTAATATTAATAAACAAAACAAACAGTTTGACTAAAATTAATTAATGGAAACACGACGAAAGAAATAATCAAATAAGAATTCAAACTTTGAAACTTAAAAATACGATTAAATATGTTAAATAACTACCTAGGCAGGGATCTAACTAACATGTAATGACATAAAGGTAATAACATAAAGGTAATGACTCGTATGACTATTTCTAAAAATACGGATCTAGGGTTAACTAGGTATGTTGCTACTCCCTAAGAAAACCAAAGACACGTGTAAGGCACTAGATAGGTTTATTAAAATGTCTAATGGAAGATCACCCATAGGTTTTCTACCACAGTGTCTTTAGTAATTAATTTTAACGTGCAAGCCTAATCTAGATATTACTCAATCAATCAAGATCAAACATACACGACGTGTACATATTTAATTGAGAAAATAATTAAGTTCTAAGATTAATAAACAAATATACGAAGTCAATACCAAATATTTAATTAAAACATAATTAATTTTCAACCCAACCTAGGTAGTACTAAAAAGCTAACTACTCATATTATTCAAAATCATCAAAACAATAATAAAGTTTTAAGCTTTAGAAACATGAACGAATGAATTGACGAAACAAAGAAAAATAATCAAATACGAGATAAAACCGAATGATTATTAATGTTTGAATGCTTCAATCCTTGCTCTCCGATCTTGCTCTTTACTTAACGATTGCTCTCCGATCGTGCTCCAAACTCCAAAGTTAAATCCCAACTTTTTTTCTTCTACCGTGTGCCTCTGTTGCACCTCTTTTCTTCCCTTTCCTGCCGTCGCTCCCCCCTTTCGATTTAATAAGAATGACGGCTCCAAAATGTAGTTCTTTTTGGGCTTTTCTTTGGGCATGCTTTCTTTTTTTTTGTGCTGCATAAAAAAACGAATAAAGAAAACATGGATTGAACAATAAATCAAATTACATGGATGCTTCACTTGCACATGAGCTACAATATATGTAGCTAAGTAATTTATTTACTTACCTTTACTTTTGTTTTTATTTAGCTTTGGTTTACCATTTAAATTATAATTTTTGTTCATTTTTTTCGTAACATTTAATATTTAACTTCTTTTGTTTATTTTGTTTAATATTCTAAATCCCAAATTTACATTTGATTTTATTGAATAACCTTTGCCCACTTGTCAATCTTAAGCTTACTCAAAATTCATCATTTCAGCATATAATCTCACAAAACCTTTATAATCTAAATTTGAATAAATTAGATGTAATATATATAATAATAAGTGACTGAAAACTATTCAAAAAAATACAAAAGACAATTGTAAAATTTATAGATTATTTTGATCATATTATTGGTCCAATCATCTCACCCCCCAATGATTCTTCTGATGAAGATGAGGGAAATCTAAGGTTAAAAGTGCAACAACTATCTACAACATGCACCTATTTAGTCTCCAAGGTTAGTCACCTTGAATCTCAAGTGACTACCTTGCAAAATAGGGTCAATGATCAGCAACTTAAGATTTCATATCTTAAAGAACAACTAGCTCGGAGACCTTTGATAGGAGTTCAACCAGGAACACAAGAACCTGTGGAGGTGGTTGACCTAACTCCTAGCTCACTATGCAAGTGGGTGATGCTACCAAAAAGGGGGAGAAAGTCATCACTACCATAGAACCTGGGAGTTTCTCAGGGAGTATGGACATTGAGGACTCACCATTCTTACTTGCAATTGTGCCTACTCAATAACTTCCTCAAGTTCATATTGATATGGACTTAATAGACTCCTAAATACATAGTCTGTTTGAGGAAGGGATACCAAATGCCATGTCATCTCCACCAACTTCCAATCACATCATTGGGTGGAGGTATGACAGCAACAGGAGAGCCCTAATCATCATGAAAGTTCAAGGGCAGCAAGAGATCTTCAATTTTCAGACCTTGAACTATTATGACGGTCTGGATT
Organism: Flaveria bidentis; assembly: GCA_018326385.1. Taxonomy (NCBI): domain Eukaryota; kingdom Viridiplantae; phylum Streptophyta; class Magnoliopsida; order Asterales; family Asteraceae; genus Flaveria; species Flaveria bidentis. The sequence goes on along the minus strand of BJCM01083594.1, from coordinate 22,339 downwards.
TAGTCAACATGCCACTTGTCAATCCAAGCCAATCAAGACAAGTTGACAAGTGGGCTCAAGGAATCCAAGACCGGATCACTGTAGAGTTCAGCCTTAGAAGAAGACTGTGGGAATCAGGCAATGTCATAGGTCAACTGGATATTGAGGAAGACCCTAAGATTAGCTTCATAGGGGGAACCTTGACTAAAGGCCCAGTGACAGAACCTGAGAGCCCAGTCTTATCACCAACAACTGTTGTTGAGATCAATGCCCTTTTTGAGACACCTGTTGGTGAATGTGCTTCTCAACCTCTCTCTGGCCAGAGCTTAGAAGTTGCATCAAGCAATGACGGTCAAAGCTCTCTCCACCCTGAGTCATAAAGGCCTGTGAGTGACAAAGGGAAAAGAAAGATGACATCTGAGGAGATTGAGGAGGAGGAGAGAGAGAGGAAAAGGAAGTTGAGGGGAGAAAGTTCCTCTGCTGAGTCTTCAAGACTCATGGAGTTTGCTATCAGGGCTGCCCTCAGACCAGATACTCAGAATGATGAGTTAAGGGCAGTCAGGATAAACTCTCTGTAGACAAGGAACTATGACTTATATAGTGTCATCTCTCTCCTCTTGGAAGAGTTGAATGAACAGGTTGACCTGGAAAGGTCAAGGGAGAAGAAGGAGGCAAAAGATGCAGAGCTTTTAGTACAAATCAAAGAAGACAGAAGAAAGAAAAGATTGTACAAGCGTATGCCTACCCTCTCCCCAGTTCAAGAAAGTCCTGCACTAGAGGATGTGGTTCAACAAGAACCTCATGTAGATAAAGAAGAAGATAGGATCAAGATGATCAACTACCTGAGTGCCACAGGCCTCTATCAGGCAGAAACACTTCTTCCCCTGTCCTATGACTATGTTGAGTTTGAGTACTTAAAACAACTTGAACTTAAGATAGTCAAGGAAAGAAAGACAACTAAAAGAAAGCTAAGGGAAGAAGCTGCTAAATCAAGAGCCATCATCCAAAAGAGCATGAAGAAGTCTGCAGACAGGCAGAGGATGATGAGCTTCTTGAAGCTTTATGGATTCTCCGGAAGAAGACTTGGCCCCATGTCTCTATCCACTATGGATGAGCATATCAGGGTGATCAAGCAGACGATCAAGAGTGGAGAGCTGGTTGACTTACACTCCCCTCCAAGTCAAGCCCCACCTAAAGTGGAGGTTAAGGTTGAACAACCAAAGACAACACAACCTGGACCTCCTGCTGAATCTCAGCAAGCTTCATATTCTTATCCACAGCAGGGTCAATCTAACTCTCAATCTAAACCTGTGAGAGTAGAAGACCCAACTAAGAAAAACAATAAAGATCAATCTGGTACTGCAGGCTAGTCTTCTCAGTTAAAAGTTGTAAAGAGAAAGAAAAGGATGGCTTCTAAACCAAAGCCAAAGAAGAAGAAGACTGCATCCTTTTCTGAACCTCAGGATGAGTTAGAACATCTTAAGGATGTGCAACCAGAGGATGCTACATCAACTTCCATTCAAACAGCTCCTCTAGCATCAGGAAGACCCATCTTGTCTTGGACATACACCACAAATCCAGAAAGATGTCATGTCATTAGAGATCAAGGCACTGAAGACATCCACACTTGGCAAGACATGTTTCAATTGCCTCTGTATGATCTCTTTAACATGAGAAGACATTTTGACAGTCTGAAGGATCCTAATCACCTCATGAAGAAAGGAATGGTGATCATCCTAATGAGGACTGTTGATATCTAAATTCTACTAAGTTTTTTGGTAGCATCAGCCTAGGGGGAGTTTGTAGAGAACATATGAAGAGGCTGATGCAACCCAAACATCCAAAGTCTATCCTGCATGCTACACAAGTGCATTGAAGAAGAATGCTTAGGAAGTCTTACACATGCAACAAAAAATACGCTAAGTGTAAAATCTTCCGAAGCCAAGACCAATATCTTCCGAAGCCAGAGATGAAGTCTTCCGAAGCTTCAGAGACAAAGTCTTCCAAAGCCTCAACTCTTGAAGACAAATTTCTTCCGAAGACTTTTGTAACATGCTTTATCTAACGTACTTTTCCATAAAGCTGGACCCCTTTCCGCTGCAACTCTGTAAAGTCACCAACTTACATGAGTTGGTGAAAAGGTCCATGCTTTTGGTAACTGTACATTGAGGTCTTGAGTCTGTAACTTTCTACTTCATGTACTTTATCCTTTTTGTAATAGATAAGGATGTGAGCTATGGTGTGTCATAGTCACTTTACAATTGATTTTGTTTGTGTCTAGTCAATTGTATCCGGCTGGCTTTCATAGTATAGCCGGCTGTAGGATGTAGTATAAGTATCTCATGTTCTTGTAACTTTCCTTTATGCTTTGTAACACTTTTAATAGAACTTGAGAAAATAATATACTACATTATTGAAAATCATACACTTGTGTATCTTGCTCTTGTGTTCTGTCTCTTACATTACTTGTGTTTCTAGTGTCTTATTGTGGTTAATCCAGTTTATTGTTTGATTAAGTTAAGTTTCTCTCCTCTTTGTGTTGTTGTGTTGTAAGTGACCCCCTTTACCGGTCCTGCAAATGATCAAGAAAAAGATTAAGAGAGGAAAACTTGTTGACTTACACTCCCTACCAAGTCAGGCTCTTCCTGAAGCTAAGGTTAAGGTTGAACCATTTGAGACAACACAACCTGAACCTCATGCTGGATCGTAGCAAGCTTCATCTTCTGATTCACAACATGGTCCAACTCCTTATCCTTCCTGTAAGGGAGGAGGACCCAACTAAGAAAGATAAAATAGAACAACCTGGTACTAAAGGCTAATCTACTTAGTTAAAGAGTAAGAAAAGAATGGCCTCTAAATATGTATCAAAGAAGAAGCCAAAGGCATTCACTTCTAGACCTCAAGATGAGTTAGAGCATCCTAAGGATGTGCAAGAAGAGGCTACTCAACCTACTCTAACTCAAGTAGAGCCTCTTGCATTAGGAAGACCTATTTTGTCTTGGATTTTTGCTACTAATCCAGACAGATGGTATGCCACATGAGATCAAGGTGGTCAAGATGTCTACTTCTGGCCAGACATCCTTAACTTACCTCTGCATAATCTCTTTGACATGAGAATGTTTTTGAAAGTCTAAGTGATCCTGACCAATTAATGATGAAATGAATGCTCATGATCATGATGAGGACTATCAATTTCTAAAGATACTTCTATGTTTTGGTAGCATCATCCTAGGGGGAGTTTGTAACGCTTATAGAAAGGCTGATGCACCCAAAACAACCCAAGTGCTTCCTGCATGCATGCACTTGGTACTTAGTAGAAGTTGCTTCGAAAGTTTTATACTCTACACAAGAAAATATTCTAAGTATAAAATCTTCTGAATCCAAGACCAATATATTTCAAATCCAAAAGTGAAGTCTTCCGAAGCTTCAAAGACAAAGTCTTTCGAAGCCAATGAAGTGAAGACAGATTTCTTCCGAGTACTTTGAAGAACATGCTTCATCTGATGTACTTTTTATAAAGTTGACCAACTTTCTGCTGCAACTCTGAAGACTTACCAACTTATACAAGTTGGTGAAAGGTCCATGCTTTTTGTAATTGTACATTGAGGTTTTAAGTCTGTAACTTTAAACTTTATGTACTTTTATCCTTTTTGTAATATATTAGAATGTGAGCTATGTTATGTCATAGTCACTAGTTAAAAGACAAATCTGTCTTTTGATTTTACATTAATCTTGTTGTTATCTAGATTAGTGTTTCCAGCTGGCCTTCAAAGTATGGTCGGTGGTAGGATGTAGTATAAAGTGTCTTAAGTCCTTGAATTTTATTTCATGCTTTGTAACACTTGTAAAAAGAACTTGAGAGCAATATACTGTAATCTTGAAAACCATTACCTTGTTGCTTGTGTTTATAGTATCATGACATTAGTCCCGGTTCCCTATTTGATTTGTTAAATGTTCTAACTCTCTCCTCATTGTGAGATTGATTGTATTGATCATCTCTTAAATGGTACTGAATGTTGTTTATCAAAAGACCATGTTATTATCAATTTCCTACAGTAAGAACATGCTACATGTTTTATCAACATAGTAGCTATAGTAACACAATACAAAGACTATCAACTATGGCTAAAGTTGTTGTATTTGGAAACCAATAATAGTAAGGCTTCATAAAACAATGGATTTATGACTCCAAGCTTATCCTTTCGATCAAAGCTGATGACACACTAAGTCAATAATCAAACTTATCATTTTGCGGCCATAAGAACCAACTTTTAAAAACAATAAAACAATGACCGGTTGAACCAATATAATACAAGGACATCAATACCTTACCTATATATGCATTAGAGTTCAATAAATCAAAATTGAAGTTCAATGAATAATGGCTCTTTTAATCTGACAAAAATTACAGAGATTAACTTTCATCTATCACATGAAGATCAATATATAATGCCTCTTGTATACCGAATAGGAATTTAAGTATCATAGAGTTTCAAGATTAATAAAAAAACTTACACTAGCCATGTTAAATGAAGGTAACCATGAAAACGCTTTTGAAAAAAACATCATCATTAACATTATTTCCAAGATAACCGCAAAATAAATGAAATTGCATTTAATCAACCGACAAAACACACCATGGTTATCAATAAATAAGAAGGATAAGATAGGGGACATACAATAAGGTATTTCATGAAGAGAAAAACATGGTAAAAAGCTACATACTTTAAAATTGTTACTCTCTTTATTTCTGAGAAACCTTTTGACCCTAAATCGTATGAAACGAAGATGCTTACTGTAGTTATCCAAACTGAATACATGATATCACACATCGGGATTGATAATTACCAAGGAAATCGATCATGAGGCTACCATTGAAACAACTGCCAGGGAAAGGGGGTCTAATTAATGACATGAAATCACCCAGTTGGACTCAGTTGGTTGAATTGAAGGTGTAACGGACTCAGTCGATTCAACTAAAGGTAACTCCATGAAGATATCATTCAATTAATATATTAAAAGAAGTGATTGAATGCGATTGAAGGGGACTGTAACTGCCGATTGATAGGGCGATTGTAGTGTTTCGATTTCGATTGAACATGGGAACTGCCATTGAATGCCCTTTCCTTTCCATCGCGATTGAATGATACGAAGAAGTTCAATGGAGGTAACGTACGGTGACAACATGATGAACACAATGAAGAGGCCAGTGAAAGGGACGCTTAAATAGGGGAGAATGGACGGAAAACGACGGAGAGTGGATTGGAAGGGCCGCGTCTTACAAACAACCATGAAATTCTAATTTTACCCATGTATTTTGTTTTATATAGTAGTTAAGATGATAAAGTGGATTGACCTTAATGAAGTTGATTAAAAAACTTAATTAAATATATTGCTAATTAAATAACAAAAGAATTGAAAATGTAATTCCAAATTATGCTATTTATTTCTTTCATTTTTAAATGTGCGCTTTAACCATATTTTAATATTTATTTATTTTTTACTTTGGAATATGCCTACCATTTAAAACCAAAATTCATTTTTTAATCATGAAAATCACCATATACACACAAACCATAAACAAAAATATTATATGATGCAATAGAAAATCGTCGCAATATCATGTGATTAATATATTATACACGCTTCATAGCTATGTTACCTTTAAAAACCATATTCTAATAGAAGCCTTCATTGTTTCCTATGCCTATCCAAACCATCAAAGGAATAGATTATGAGATATCAACCTCCATGCACACAAGTGCATACATAAGGTGAGTAAGCTATGAAGCCCTAACTACTTACTTTGTTCGATTTAAAAGGCGAACAACCCAATACGTTGGTTAGCCCTGAGAAATCAATCACATCTCTTTCCCTTGTCTGCATGGTGTGGCACTTAGGCCCTATGACTTTCCTAAGCATACCATTCCACATCAAAACCTTATTTTTCTAGTAGGTAAGACGCTATCATTTTTTTCACTACACAACCCATTCATTACATCTTTGTTTGGGGTTTTCTTCCACAGTCGCATCAAACCCTTGCAATATACTCGGGAACAACAAAATTAGAATAGAAAAATAGTTTTTTTAATCACTCGAATAAGATCTAAAAAATTATTTAATTGATGGAAGAATATGGGGGCAATTGCAAGAGGATTGCTTTTTTGTTTTTTCAAAAAGCGACTATATGTGATTCATGAGTCATAAGAAGACAATTTATAATTTAAAAATGTTTAATGAAAAGTCGGATTAATCAAACTAAATTCATGAATTTATATGTAGTAATCCAATTAATCTTGCTTGTGCAATGATTTAGGAGTATTTGATGTAATAGTGTTAGACTCGCTCTTCGTCGTGGTTTGATTTGGAGCGTATATAATAACGTCATAATTATGGTATTTGGAATCATCATGGTTTCGATGAGTTCAATTATATATGCAATCGGATTGTCGCTAAATATGTTTTAGTGATTCATTATTATATTATCATTATACAATTCCTGAACATTAATTAGTTATAGGTATAATAATAGGACAGATACGCGATATTATATTGTAACTAATATAATAATAGAAATATTATAGTTGTTGTTGTTATTGTTATTACCTTTATAATAATAATAAAAATTAGTAGTAGTAGTAGCAGTAGTAGTAGTATTAATATGATAATATTTATTAATATTGTAATTATTTTTCAAACTATATTAAATAATATGCCATTACCTAAAATATTTTATCATAAATATTATAATTACTAAACTCACAGTATGCCCCTATAAAATATTAGTATTATTGTTATTATGTATATGAAGATATATATTAGTTATATACTTATATATATAATTAGTAAATATAAATTTAAATGTTAATTTATAGTATCATAAATAAAATAAAATTTAATAAAGTGAACTAAATAATATCTTATTATTAAATTACGTATTAATGTGTATTAAATAATATATTAATTAGAAAAAGTTAATTATATGGGTGGCAAAAGTGGAATAATTGAATAAATCACTTGTACTGTATGCTTAAAACATTGTATTAGACTTCTTACACTTTAAATGAAATTACTATCTTATCTTCTTAAAATGTATTTTATCATATTCAAAACAACAATACATGGAAGAGAGAATTACAAAAATGTCAAGGTATATAAAAATTAAATGGATAAAGCTACCATATTGCCCTTAAAATGTCTTAAAATATTAATTAACTAGGTTAAATCTCTAGTATTACATGGATTGAATAAATAAAATATTAAATAATTAGTAATAAAAAATTATGCATTACAAAATCATGCTTGAAAATAAATATGATTATAATTATGTATAAATAGCTACTTTAAGTAAACAAACAATGATGTATTATTCTTAAACTTTTGTTTTATAAAATAATTGTGATTTTTAAAATATTTTATTTTTAAGAAAAACAAATTTAAAAAACAGAGTTTGTTATTGTATATATTTTAAAATTATATATACGTAATAGTTGAAGAAATAAAATAATTAAAATTACGTAATAGTTGGTTTGTAATTATTTTAGTTGTTTTAAAAAGACCGTTTTAATGTTATTTTATTAGATACTATATATTTTCAATTCTAGCCCTCTCAAATACATTACATTCGTTTATACATGTTGGTTCAAAACTTGTATTTTTGATAAAATTATATTTTTATCCAAATAAATGTATTATATATAAGAGTATAAATATAAAGTTAAAGTTTGTTTTCCTCAAACATTGTAGATCGTTGTAGGAAGAAATGGTAAATGCTACAACCACCAAACTACAAGGATGTAGTCACGGAGACGTGGGAAATTTGTGACCAAATCATCCAAACCCTCCACGACACTCAATTTCCGATCCACCTACCCAAGGTTAATATGTTATAAAAGCGAAGCTTGATCTTCTGAATCACAGGAAGTCGCATAGATTTGACAAATAAAAAATGGTGGTGAATGATGGTGATTCGACGGTTGTGATCAATAAACTCAAGTTCAGCTACCCGGGGATCGACGGGCATCCGCCTCCAGGTTCAGTTCCTCTGATCCAAGATTTCTCCCTCAAACTGAGGGCCGGTGATCGTTGTCTTCTTGTCGGATCTAATGGCGCTGGTACGTCTCTTTAATTAATTCAATTGTTAGTTGGATACCGAAATTAACAATCGATTGTTGTATTCATGGTCTCTTTTATCAAGGAAAAACGACGATACTGAAAATCCTGGGAGGCAAGCACATGGTGGAGCCTGAAATGGTTAGGGTTCTTGGCAGATCGGCTTTCCATGACACTTGTTTGACTTCTTCCGGTCATCTCGCTTATCTTGGTGGAGAGGTATCTTTCTTTTATACTTCAAAGAAACAGTGTAGATTTATCGATGATCAGTTCAGTTGTACCAAACGTCCCACGATTTCATGGGACGAAGAGAGTATTTGTCTTTTTGGTTCCTAATAGTGGTTTCAAGTGAACAGTGGAGAAGGGAAGTTGCTTTTGCTGGCTTTGATGTTGCAATACAAATGGATATTTCTGCTGAAAAAATGATATTTGGCGTATCAGGAGTTGATCCTCAGAGAAGAGCTGAGCTAATTAAGGCAGGTCCCATTCTTCAATATATCTTATACCGGGGATCCATGAAATGTTTGCCCTCGGCTTTAATCAACATGTTAGACCTTAAAAGTTGAAGGGATCTGAAGATCCATCTCAACTTTGACATTGTAGATGAGTCTATATTAATCTCACTATCCACTTTATATAATTTACTATTTGAAAATTAAGTATATGTAAGAACTTTGGGTGTTGATTGCTGAACATTTCAGGTCTTAGATATTGATATGTCATGGAGGATGCATAAGGTTTCTGATGGTCAGCGAAGAAGAGTGCAAATATGCATGGGCCTACTAAAGGAATTCAAGGTGACAGATAAGTTTTGATAATATTGATTTGATTTTATGCTAACATTAACCATTTGCCTTTGGAGTTAGTTTTGATATCTTTATTATTAACTTAATTGTGTGGAAATGACTCATTTTTATAGGTTCTTCTTCTTGATGAAATTACGGTTGACCTGGATGTACTTGCCAGAGCGGATCTTTTAACATTCTTAAAAAAGGAATGTGAAGAGCGTGGTGCTACTATCATATATGCTACACATATATTTGATGGTCTTGAGAATTGGCCTTCACACATTGTCAGCTTTTAATCATCATGCATTTATTTTGAAATCCAGTATGCTACTGTCCTTACAAAGTTATTGGCTTTTGTTGTAGGTTTATGTTGCTCATGGAAAGTTGCAGTTAGCACTGACTATGGAAGAGGTCAAAAAGATGTGCAACCTGTCTTTAATGGTGGGTTTCATTTGGTTACAAAATAAATGAATTATTTTCTAGTTGGACGTCCCAAAATAAAATTTTGATTCCAATAGTTTTCACTTTTGCACAACCAGCCCCTTTCCTCATCTCCACAAGATATTAATAGATTTGATTTCACTATAGGGTTCCTACAGTTTGTAGTTATTAAAGAGCAGGTTACATACTGCACTGATAGTTTGACTTAGAACTTAGAAGGTCCAATTAACAGATCTTGAACTTCAAAGTGAAATAGTGGATGCAAGTTGCTTAAATTTCTAAATGAAATTGTATTACTACATTATAAAGTATAAAAATAATAAAGTTTTTCGTAAAAGTTGGTGTAAAACCTTTCTGATAATTCCATGTTAGCTCAAGCTTCAAAAATAATAGATTGACTTAAAAAGTAGAAGTCAATGGACCAATCAATACAGCTTCTTTGTAATTACAGAGAACAGTAGAGCAATGGCTGAGGAAAGAAAGAAATGAGGAGAGAAAGAGAAGGAAAGAGAGGAAAGCAAATGGACTTCCAGAATTTGATAGGCGTATTGATGGCACTCGGGTATCTGGGGACCCAATTCGTGCAGTCAACAATGGTTGGGCTGCTGGAAGGCTGAATTCCACTGTTGCTGGCGAGGAGAATTTCATATATAGTTCAAACAGGGTAATTAGACAATAGTCAAAACTGAAATCCAAGACATATTAGACGTCAGTGCATCTAGAGCAGCACAAAAGGTATCAAAAAGTTACAGTGAATATCAAACTTATTTGTATTCTCTTCTAGCACGCACTCCATTATGTGCAAGTCTTGATTCAATGATTTTGCCATGCTATCCTATCTTATATTATCCTGTCTTGTAAGGATATGCACTTGATTGATGTAAATTGAGTATTCTTTGTTACCATTCCCTGTTATTCTGCTATCGTCTGGTTTAAATTTAAAACCTACATATATAATTTGGTTCTTTGCTCTATACTATTACAAAAAAAGTTGTAATTTAAAAGCTGGTTATTATTTAAGCTTAAATGATAAAAGTTCAGTTTGGGACTGGAATTGTGAACCTTTTAGGTTGGTTTTCTTTTCGGTTTTGGTTATGAATCAACTCTTTCTGGTCTCAATCTTATCTTGTGTATCAATTTGGTCTAACTTGTAAGGCCATGATTTCAGGAAACCTTATAATTGGTCATTCACAGCAAAAACATAAATTTAAAACATTCATTTAGATAAACATTACAACATAAAAGTATGTTAAGTTTCAATCCATTATGACATAATTCAAATAAAATATTAACATTGTCTTTAAAACATCAAATAATCTTTAAAAGTTTTCTTAATAATCTTCTTAATCAAAGATGCCAGCTGTTAAATGCCAAGTAACTTCTAGAATCCATACCCACATTCACTCAAGTTCAACAGCTCACCTGTCAACTAATATGTAACTAATATGCATACAAAAGTAAGATTCGTTGAGTGAATTGTAGGTTTACTTTATCAAATAACTTTTTAGTAAGATATATTAGCTTTATCGTTCGGTAGTCATCACATATTCGAACATTACTATACACAAACTATCGCTTTATCGTTAATACTTTCATTTATTTGATATTTATGTCTTTTCATTATCCATCAATTCCAAGTCACTATATATGATAAACACATGACTTTACCGACATGTCAATTCAGGCCTTACTGTCGTACCCATATAGGTCATTATTGTCATGCCAATCCAGGCCTTACTGGACCTGCCTATCTGGGCCTTTACTTTACTGACATGCCAACCTGGGCATTATTGTCATGAGGGCACAACAAATGCAACCCTTCTCTATCATTTGCTTGTAAGGCTTTACTTTACAAAGGTACATATTATGTGTCCGATAACAATTCATTAGGTTTCACTTTCATCTTTAGGTTATACATAATATAACACAACATATCACAAGACATCATCATTACCTAGGTCATACCACAATAAGAAAAGCATGATATGAATTCATTAGAAAACCTTATTTTCGATATAAGATAGTCTATAAAACTTTGTTTTAAAAGAACTGATCATTTAGTATGCATATTGCCCCAAAATGTTTAAAACATGTATATAATAGGGGATCTAGAACTCATCTCATGAGTAGATTGTTTTCTGTCTAAGAGGAATTCAGGTCAATAAATAAGTGGCACAATCTATATGCAAATTACCACACGAATCTATCATTTTCTATACAATATAGCTAGTAGTTTCGCATGCAATTTCTCACGTAGTTTCGTATGAGATCTTTACCCAACTTTCGTTGGAGTTTACTGCTGAAACTAGTTTCGTAGCTAGTTTCTCACAATTTCTCATGCAGTTTCGCATGATAAACCTCCAATTTCGTTGGACGAGTTTTTCAGCTCATTTTTCATAAAAATTCTTCATTTTTCAACCAAAATCTATACTTTTTACGTCCAAACCTTTAGTTTATCATTTCTAAGGCTAGATCTAAGCTTTTTACATCACTTCATACGTAAAAATGTGATCTTTTTTTAAAGTATTTATCAAAACCTTAAAACCCCAAACTCAAGAATCAAACCCAGATCTACAGGGATGTTTAGATGGTGATTCTTATTCGGATTTCTTGCTCTTTTCTTGTTAATTTGATGCTCAAACACCAGATTTTCAATCTTTCAATCAATAAAACTCAAAGTCTTTAAGTTTCTTCACTTTCTCTCACTACTTTCTCTCTTTAAGTTGTTAGTGGTTTGGGTTGCAAGAAATGGAGAAGTGGCTAATTATGGGTGTTTAGGCCCTTAAAACTATCAACTCTAAGCCCATAAGATAATTTGCCCCATAATAGGACTATATGGGCTAAGATTTGGCAATCAGATAATGAGACCAAAAAAATCTACAGAAGTGTGTTGTAACTTTGTGACCCCTTTTTCAACATAGATGAGAACCTAAAGAAAGTGAAATTAAATTATGTGGCCATCTATCAATAGTGAGATGTTATGTAGTGGTATGATTGTTTATGAAGAATAGAGGAGGCATGATTAAGGACATCATGGAAGAACTATCCTCTTTAACTAAGACATAAGAAGCTAGGATATTAAGAGATAGTTGTAGTGATTTTGTAGTCATGATAGTTCTAGTAAAAAAGTATAGTGCATGGATGATAGCAGGTTACACGAAGCCACAATCAAATAAAAGTTTTTAATACCATTGATTGAAGAATCTCAAGATTAATTGTTTCAATCCATTGTTCGTTCCAAGTTAGATCTAAGGTGTTGCAACCACTTTCACGACTGAGATTACGTCCCCATTATTCGACTATGCATGCCGGAAAATATCCTTTCAAACACGTGAAGGACAATATGAGATTTTAGTATTATCTGTTGGTCTTAGCAAATCTCGTGCGATTTTGCGACTTTTCAGGCGGTGGTTAACTATGTGTTTTAACCACTACTTTGAAATGTGTTCTCATTTTCTTTAATGACATTCTCATTGATGTCATATCAATTATATGCTTAACATTCAAAATGTGTTTTTGGATGACAAGTTGTGGAATACCTTGGACATATTAAAGCTATTAAGAATTGTTAATATCAAGAATTTTAAAGCTATTAACCCACCTAATATAAAAAATTCTCATTGTTGTGTGTATTACTCCATCCAAAATTTTTAAAGGAGGAGTTAGTACAAGTCTACTAACCCACCTAATATTAAAGCTACTAAGAATTGTTAATATCAAAAATTTTGAAACATTTTAATGGATTTTTGGGTCTTGCATGATATTATAGAAGGTTTATAAGATCGTGTGGGCTCATATCTAAGCCATTAACAAAATTACTTGAAAAGGATGTTTTGGGATGGAGTAATACAACACAGCAATCTTTTTATCAACTTAAGGAACCACTATCCTTCATCTACTTTTAGCTCTCCTAGAGTGTTGTAAACAACTTTTCATTGATACCGATGCTTCAACTCAGTCGTTTAAGGGCATTGCTTATGCACAATCAACTCCTGCTTCTTTCATAAGTAAACCACCTATTGGTCAAATAAGAAGTTGTGTCCGAGTCTAAGGAATTATTAGCAATTTTAGTGCTTGATTAATAGTGATATTAGTATATCATTATTTTATTATAAAGACAAATCAACAAAGCCTTAAATTATTGTTAACAAAAGGTGAGGAAGCCCTTATAACACATGATTATCCAAACTTATGCGCCATAATTATGAGATAGCTTGATAGAAAAGAAAAGACAATATGATGGCCAATGATTTATCGCATCTCCGGCATGTCACACTATTCACTGCAACTTTGACATCTTTTGAACCATTATTGTTGTAGTTGATTGTAAAAGCATGGAAGAAGATTGGATAGTTCAAGGTATCATACCACAATCGACTAAAAGACGTTGTGATAAAGTTTATACGGAGTGAGAAGTGGTTAACAAGGAAACACAAGCAGGTAGGGGGGAAGATGACAAACTGCAACCTGACATTATCAATATATGTCATGATTCTCCTGTAGAGGCCATTCAGAGGTCCATTCTACATCACAACAAGTTAAAGGAATTTTCTTTTGGAATGAATAACAAAATTGGTTATGAAATTTATTTATGAATATGATAGAAATGTGATAATGTTGCTTCACCAAGTATTCAACAAGTGATTGAATTAGTGAATGTGATTTTCATTGATTTCACTACGAGAATTACAAGAGTTTATATAGGCATGAGACTTGCGTTTAGGTACCTCAATAAATTCAAAACTAAACAATACATATTGATGTTTTTATATAATCTAACATACCCCCGCAAGCTGAACGGTGGTGGACCGATCCGTAGCATATTGCGAAAAATGTTGAACTGAGAAGATGGTAGACTTTTAGTGAAAATCTCAGCCACCTGAAGCTTGGTTGGAACATATTTTGGTAAACAACTTTCCAGCAACCACTAGTTCACGCAAGAAATGATAATCAAGATCATTGTGTTTCACCCGTTTATGTGGGACAGGATTCTTAGTGAAAAAGATGGCACCTTGATTGTCACAAAGAATAATAGGTCATTCTACTGGTAAGGAATGAAGTTCCTGAAGAAGATGAGTCAACCAAATAATTTTGGTTGCAATATTAGCCATAGCCCTGCATTCAGATTCATAACTTGATCTAGCAATAGTTGGTTGCTTTTAGACAGTCCAAGAAATAAGATTACCATCCAAGAATATTGAATAGCCATAGGTAGATCTTTTTGTTTACAAGTATCATGCCCAATCAATATTTGAGTATAAAAGTAAAGATGTGGTAGTGGGTCGATTGTAATATAAGCCAAGCCATTTTTTCTTTGAGATAGCACAAAATCCATTTGACCTCCTGTTAATGATCAATAGTTGGCAAATGCAAAAACTGACTAACTTGATTCACCATATAAGAAGTGTCAGGTCCCGCTATTCTCAAATATTAGAGAGCACCTGTGATGGACTGATATTGAGTAGCGTCCGGGAAAGGGTCACCTGTAGAAACAAAAGAAACATTCATGCTTAAAGGTGTTGGAGCAGGTTTTGCATTCGACATCTTTGAAGGGGACAAAATATCTAATGTGTATTTAGATTGGTTTAAGAAAAGTCTATGTTGTTTGTAGGTAACCTCCAATCCCAAAAATTAGCTAAGCTTGCCAAGATCTTTAGTAGCAAATTCCTTGTTGAGACAAAAAATGAAGGATGTGATGATGGAAGTTTGATTCCCCGTTAAGATTAAATCATCAACATAGACCAAAAGGTATATCATGCAAGACTCACATTTAAAGATGAATAAAGAAGGATCCGCGCGACAACATGAAAAACCATTGTTTGTAAGAAAAACACTCGAGCATTGCAACCATGTCCAGGGTGTTTGTTTTAAGCCATATATAGCTTTGTTTAACTTACAAACACGAGATGGAAAATAAGGATCAACCAAACCCATTGGTTGTTCCAAACATGTTCAATGAGACGCTCATGCAAAAATACATTATTTACATCCAAGTGATGAAGATTCCAACCATTTATAATAGCTAAGGCAAAAAAGTATATATAGTTGCAGCTTTAACAACCGGGATAAAAGTATGAGAGTAGTCAAGACTAGGAACTTGAGTAAATCCCTGAGCAATAAGCCTGACCTTGTAACACTCAATCAAGCTATCTGATTTAAATTTGGTTCGAAATAGCCACTTAGAACTAACAACATTGACATTCGTATGGCACAAAACAAGAGACCAAGTGTGATGACGATGAAGAGAATGCATTTTTGCTTCCATAGCTTTAATCCACTTAGAATCTGTTGAGGCAACATTGTAAGTTTTAGGATCAGTGACAACAAATAAAGCATGATGTAATGGAATGTGGGTAGTATGGGCCAAATCAACTTGATGGCGTGGTTTAAAAATCCTAGATTTTGCATGTGTGATCATGGGATGAGTTGTAGGAGTGATAGATGAGGACGGAGGAGTAGTGGAAGGGGTGGTCAAATCAGTAGAGGTGGGTGACATTTGTTTAGGAGGGTGGAAGAGATTTTAGCCGTGTGGCAGTGTGATTGGGCTGGGTGGGATTTGAGGTTGCGATGGTAAAGGGTTCGAGCCATGAGGGTGGTTTATTAGGTTGAGTGTAGCATTTAGTTCTGGGTTGTCAGGAATATTTTGATTTGGGCCTATGGTAACAGGGCTTGAAGATTGAGAATTTAGGGAAGTATCAGATATAGACTGTTGCTTTGATAGTGAAGTAATTGGGTTATATGAGATGTTTGGGTTGGGTTGAGTGTTGTTTGAGTTGGGAATTTTATGAGTTTGTGGGTATCTTGTTTGGGGTGGAAGGGAACAATAGGAATAACATTTTGAGATTGTGGAATGGTAGGAGATTGTTTATTGTTTAAGGTAACATTAGTAGTCAAAGACTCCAAGGCAATGTCCAAAAAAGTTGAAACTTCAAGATAATTAATGAGTTTGGCTTTAGTTGATTAATCTAGAGGAAAATAAGACTCGTTAAAACGAGCACAACAGGTAATATAAACACGAGAGGTGACCATGTCAAGACACCTATACCCCTTATGCTTTGAACAATACCTAATAAATATACATGGGATACTTCTTCGATACATTTTATTCAGAGCATAATCTCGAAGATTTGGAAAAACCTGGCAACCAAAAGACCAAAAATAGAATTATTCAATTTTTCATGATACAAAATTTCAAAAGGTGATTTCCTATTTTGTAAAGGTGTTGGTAAACATTTATAATAAAAGTGTTGGATGAAAATGCATCTACCCAATAATGTGAAGGAAATTTGGCATGAAATAACATTGCCAAACCAGTTTCAACAAAATTTATATGTTTTCTTTCCACCCGACCATTTTGTTGACAAGTATGTGGGCATGACATTCGATGAAATGTGTCATTTTGTTCAAAATATTTTTGGACACGAGTATTAGTAAATTCGTGTCGCCATCGCTTTGAATTTTTTTATCTTTGATGAAAATTGCATTTGAACAAAGGGTATAAACATAGATAATGCATCAAAGAAATAAGATTTTGCTTTTCGCAATGGATATAACCAAGTAAAGTGAGAAAATTCAATAACAAATGCAACATAGTAAGAGAAATTGTCAACCAATTTTATCACAAATGGCCCCCATAAGTCACAATGAATTAGATCAAGGGGTGAGGAAGCCCATTTATTATTATGAATAAAAGGTTTAGGTTTTGATTTGGCAAGTTCACATGAATAACGAAGTCCCGGTTTTGACAAAATCGAAGTAAATAAAGGCCGCCTTCATGACGAGAATGCAATAGTTCAAAAGAAGCTTTGGGACACGACGAATTAGACACTAAAGCTTTGTGATTATTGTGAAGAACATAAAGGTCGCCTTCATGACATCCCTAGGCTAGAATGTGCTTGGTTTTGTGATCCTGAATGTAAAAATAAGGGTGTGAAAAGACAACATCTATAGAATTATCTTTAGTAAGTTTTTCAATGGAAAGAAGAATTTTGGTGATATTGGAAACCACCAAACATTATTAAGTTCAAGCTTACCAAAAAGAGTAGTACTAACAATATGTGTAATGGGTAGCGACTAACCATTATCAAAATAAACCTTTTTATTACCTTGAGTTGGTGTAGATTTTTGAAGAGTAGCATTTGTTGGAAGCATGTGAGTAGATACACCCGTGGTGGATGTCCAATTGGGAACATAGGATTTGAGTTAATTTAAATTTTGCTCTCTAAGATTCGACTAAAGTAACTATTTTTCTTCAAAAGATTAAAAACAACAATTTCCCTCAAAAATTTTAATATTTTGTTTCAATTTCACTTCAAATTTTATTATTTTGGATAAAGTTGAAGCAACTAATGAAACTTTTGGAATAAAATTGAAAAACTTATAAAACATTTGGAGATAAATTGATGTTTTTAATCTTTTGGAGGAAAATGGTTATTTTTTTACAAAACTCAAGGAATGAAATCGAACTTAACTCTTGGAATTTAACTAACATTGCGCATGGAAAGCTTGGGCAAGTTGATCATCGGACATGGTCGCCAATATGGTAAATGAAGTAAGATGGTAACATTGTGATGCATAATGTCCCAACTTGCGGCAAAGTTGACAAGTCGGTGAGCTTAAAGGACGAGACAGATCTCTAACAAGGGGTTAGTTTGGTCGAAAAATTGTGTTGGGCTTTCGTTGGACTTGAACCTCCATGAGCAGGCTTAGTTAGATAATAAAGATATCCTTGTTGTTGAGACTACAAAGAACTAGAACTATTTTTAGAACCAAAATTATTTGCACCACCAAAACTATTAGCACCAAATCTATTAGGATGATTGGCCTTGGCCATAAAGGCCACTAATGTAACAGTAGGCGATGGAGTATCATTTCGTAGGTTCCAAACAAACAATTCATGTCTTTCAACGCTAGCGAGGAGTTCAACAAAACTTGGATGAGGTTGTGTTGAGTGAATCGTGGTGGAAAAACTCTCGAATGTGGTTCCAAGTCCGCATAGGAACCAATGTAATTGATCCATTGCATCAACGGGATAACCAATAGCATGAAGTTAATCGTAGATGGCTTGAAAGGCCTGTCCTCATTTAGCAACACTTTTCTCGCCTTTCTTTAATACTCAAAGATTATCTCTCAAATTTTGTACTCATTCAATTGATACGTTACAAAATGCCAATTCAAGCACAACCCAAATTTCACGAGCAGTGGGTAAACCAACCGTAACCGATAGAGCCTCTTTAGTCAATGATGCATTAAGGATGATGGTAGATTTTTGTTATGCTTGATTCCATGCAAGAAAATCTGGATTGGAAACTTCTTTTTCATTGTTTGTATTAACCGGAGATGGTGCCGATTAAGACTGATCACTATGTGGAAGAAGATTTTGGTAGAATAATAAAGGCATCATTTGAGTTCGTCAATAGTTGAAGCTCGATGATGACAACTTATTTGGTATCATAGGAGCCAAGCCTTTGATCGATGTGATGTGGTCGATGAAAAATATTAATTAAAGAGTATATAATCACCCTTAATAGTAACGAGTAAGAAGGGTGTCGAATCCACAAAGAATCACTGGAAAGTGCAAGTAACTATTAATCTATGAACACTGAAACATTGAAAAGTTAGTTGATTGATTAATTGAATTGAAAAATAGTTAAGTTAACAAAATAAAAAATTATATTTTTAACAATCTTAGGGAAAAAGCAATTCACTTTGGGATTCTAGTTGGGCAAAGTTATGTTCTTTAGTGAAACCTATCGAGAAGTCATTAATGATGACTTACATATAATAAGATTTAGGAGATAATTATGAATTAAAACTTAAAGTACTTCATTCACATAATCACCAATTTGAATTATATAACCCTAATCTAATAATCGATCATTTATTGATTAAAGAAAACCAAAGTTTTAGAAAATTAAGATTAGGTTTGAATATACTCATATCGTTTAAATAATCAAATCATTAGTTGAACCCTCAAGAACTTAAAAGGTTCAAGATCCAATCTCAAATTTAAATTAGAAAGTAAGAAAAATTAAAACTTGCACAAACTAGTCCCCCGAAGTGAATCACGATTGAATTAGCCTTGCATCATCATTAAATCTTTAAAAAATGAGATCAAGCATGTAGATTTTGATCATCTTGATGTTAGAAGGCCTTTGGAATGATAAAACATACTTTCTTTTCATTGAAGATTGATGTTTTACACGTGTTTTTTGTCCTAGGGTTAATCCCTATTTAAAACCTTTCAAATTAGGCCAAAACCCACCAAAACGTGGCGCTCAATGTTGGTGGTGCCAACAGTTATGCCAGTGGCTCAAGTTTGGTGTCAAGCTAGGTGTTAGAGGTGGTGTCGTTCAGCAGGTTTTGGAATTACTGACGCGGGCAGCGTCCGTGGCGCCCAAAATGGCGTCAGTGGTGCCACCCCTGCACAAAGTCAATTTTCATGTGTTACTGTTTGAGGTCTTTCTGTTGATAGGCCGTGAACCCCGTAACTTTTTTCCTAGCTCAAGTTATGTTCGTTTTAAGTTACCATTACTGTGGAACTTATCTTTTACATATCTTCACCTCTCGAGCTCCAATATTCAACCCGTTTCTTTCAACTTCTTCATATTCTTCATATTTATCCTCTAAACATAATAATATCCCAAAAAGAACTATATGTCCCATAATTTGACAAGTAAATACGGAAATAGAGCCTTTGGACGTCGAACTTTCACGACCAGATCAACCTTGCATTGAGATAGTTGTTTGGTTGGAGGAAGATGAGGCCATAAAAGATAAGATGGATAGAAGGTTGAAAAGGGCAGGGAAGAATATAGGGAGGGGAAAAGAAAGAGGAAGGAGGAGAAGTGAATAGGAAAGAATTGAACAAGACTTAAAAGGGAGGGAAACTCAACCACAAATTGGAGGCTGATTCCATGATTGAATTAGTGAATGTGATTTTCATTAAGACTTGCATTTTGGTACCTTAATAAATGCAAATCTAAACAATAAAAATTGATATTTTTATATTATCAAACATCAACCATTCCCTGTCATGAATGCAATTCTCTAAAGATATGTTGGTCTTATGAAATGAGGTATAAGTCCATTCCATTTTCATGTATCTTTACTGGAAAAAAAGATTTTTTAGGTTTGTTCTAGGTTTTGCTTAACACCAAGTGTTATTTTGGATCACAAGTTAGTCGGAAGGGGTAATAGAGTGGCCATGAAAGTGTTAGTACAATGGTATGGACAATTAGCTCAAGAAGCCAACCATGAGAATTTTGGATGAATTGAACATTCATTTTTAGAATTCATTTCTGCGAACGATTGATGAAGTCTTGTTTAGATATTAATGACAAATGGTAGCCAATATTTTATATATAATAATAGATGATATACTACTTCAGTTTTTTCCCTCTTTCTATAACATATTGTCTTGTTGAATCATATTATACACACATGTACATATATTTTATATACATATACATGTGTGTGTATATATATACATAACGTTCCTGCTTTAACATTTTTATGGCAAAATACTTAAAAATATAAAGTTCTAAAATCTTTCACATGCATGTATAATTTAACTGTAAAATTCATTGTAGTGTTAATTATCCTTTATTAAATTAGGCATTCATTTTTAAATAATATTTTAAATTGTAGAACAAGTCAAAACGAACTTATCATGTTACATATGCATATTGTTTCATGGGTTATTGGATTCATTCCAACTTAGGAAATATTTACAAACACTTTCAACTTTAAACTTATTTTTCTCCAATAATCTCTAATAACTCAAAGTTAACCCTGTTAGTTTTTTTATAACATGGGTTGTTTATGTAGCAAAAACACTAATCCAAAAGTTGAAATCTAGCATTAGGTTCGTCGCTCTGAAACTTCTACACCCTGTAACCCGTCAATCTCCACCTCTTGAAACTTCTATAGCTTGTAACCCGTCAATCTCCACCTCTTGATCTGAACCACATGACTTGTTGGAGCTACATTTGGGTGACTATGGAGGCTAGACACCAAAAAAACCCTGACGGAAGCTGGGTGGCGGCAAAGTTTAAAATAAGCTCAAAGTTGGCCTTATTTCATAAAAAACTAATGGTAGAATGGGGTTAACTCTAAGTTAGTAAAATATCGTTGAAAAAAAATAAAATTTATATTAGGAATGCTGACAAACATTTTTTGGGTTGTGATTTATCCCGACTAATAAATAAAAGTTTGGATTATTAATGTCGAACAATCCTTGTTTTATTAGTAGAATTTTGGTGTTTTTATTTATACGATTACATAAGTATAAATCACAAATGTTGCTTCTAGTTATTGTATACGTATATGTACACTAGTTACCAAGTGTAAATCACAAATGATGTACCTAGTTATTGTCTACATATATGTAAACTCGTTATGCCAACCAATTAAAATATTACTTTGCTTTTCAATGTTTCTTTTGCGATTGATACACATATAAACTAGGAACTATATAAATAAATTAGTGTTTTTTCTTGAAAGCTAATATCTCAATGTTAATTATTATTAATATATTACTAATTACTAACCTTTGTATGCATCAAGTGTTGTACATTATGTTTAACGGGTTGTACCTTTGTTTTTTTATTTTTAAGTTTTTACTTTTAACCCTAACACTTTTACATCTTTTATAATTTACCACAATAACTTTTTTACTTTCAACTTTGTCCCCTGTACTTTTCATATTTTGTAATTTTTTGTTTTACGAATTTTACAAGTTAATATACCGCAACATGCACATGTGGTTTAGGGTTTACACTTATTTTTTTTCCTTTAATGCTTCTGTCACAACACGTGGGTCTTAAATCAACTTTGTTACTAATGTTTTGCTTTTTACATGCGTGATTCAATGTTTTTACGTCTACTTTTCGTTCGATTTTATATTTTTTTGTCACACCCCGACCGACGGTTGAATCATCGGGGCGAACGAATGTGAAACGATTGTTCATAGCACATGGAACTAATAAGTTGAAATGATATTAAATAGTATTTTATTG
>BJCM01083593.1:0-25498 GCA_018326385.1 Flaveria bidentis | reverse complement strand
AAGATTATGGATGAAGCTCACAAGACTCGATACTCCATTCATCCTGGTGCCACGAAAATGTATCAAGATATGAAGAAAGATTATTGGTGGCCGGGTATGAAGCGTGACGTGGTGGTGTATGTGAGTAAGTGCCTTACTTGCTTACAGGTGAAGGACGAGCATCAGAAGCCGTATGGGAAGATTCAACCTTTGGATATACTGGAATGGAAGTGGGAGCACATCACCATGGATTTCATCATGAAGCTGCCACGTACTCTGAGAGGGTATGATGCCATATGGGTGATTGTTGACCGTCTGATGAAGAGTGCTCACTTTCTACCAATCCGTGAAACATATTCATCCGAGAGGTTGGCTGACCTATTCATCAAGGAAATTGTAACTCGTCATGGTGTGCCGGTGTCTGTTGTGTCTGATTGTGACACCTGGTTTACATCTAAATTTTGGAAGAAATTCCACGACGCCATGGGGACGAGGTTACATATCAGCACGATTTATCATCCCTAAATTGATGGTCAGTCAGAAAGGACCATTCAGACATTGGAAGACATGCTTCGGTCATGTGTGATTGATTTTTGGGGAAGTTGGGATGACCACCTACCGTTAGCCGAATTCTCATACAATAACAACTATCTTGCTAGCATTGGTATGCCACCCTATGAGATGCTATACGGTAGGAGATGCTACACCCGTTTGTTGGGGTGATATTGGTCAGAAGGAATTGGGGAGCATGGAAGTAATCGAAGCTACGTCTGAGATGCTTGAGAAGATTAAAGCCTTCATGAAGGCAACCAAAGATAGACATAAGTCGTATGTTGATAAACGACGCATACCGATTGAATTCCAGGTGGGTGACCGGGTTATGTTGAAGGTCTCACTTTGGAAGGGGATTATCCGATTCAGGAAGCGGGGCAAGTTGAGCCCAAGATATATAGGCCCTTTCCGAATCATTGCTCGAGTAGGAGAGGTGGCTAATAGATTGGAGTTACCAGATGAGTTAAGTGGAATTCACCCCACATTCCATGTATCTCATCTAAGAAAGTGCTTAGCTGACGAAGACATGATTATTCCACTGGAGGATATCGAAGTAGACGAAAGGCTCAATTATGTGGAGCAACCAGTGGCAATCATCAATCGTAAAGAGAAGAGGTTGAGGAATAAAGTGGTTCCTCTTGTGCGTGTATAGTGGAAGCACAGGAAGGGATCCGAATCTACATGGGAGACTGAGGAGGAGATGAGGTAGCATTACCCTCGTCTATTTCAGGAATAACAGGTTTCGAGGACGAAACCTATTTAAGGGGGTGGACTTGTAACACCCGGTTATTCTTTAAAAAAAGAATAAGAAATGAAGAATAAAAGAAGGAAACATCAATAAACCCAAGTTGAGGGGTCAAAAATGAAAAAGGGGATAAAAGTACAATAAAGTTGGTGTAAAGGTGGGCTTGGCCGCCCACCCTCACTTCCCATCACCTTTTTCATTCGGATTTGAGAGAGTGAGAGCAGAAAAATCTCGGTTTGAAGAAGAAGAAGAAGAGGCCGAATTCAAGGTAAGAATTCGAGATTTTTAAGTGTTCATGTTGGGTTTTGTCTCGGTTATATGCTTATGTGTTTGTGTGTGTTCGTGTGTGTGTGTTTTGTGGGTTTCTAGGTGTTTGAACTCATTTTCATACGGGTTAGAAGGAATATACACCCAAAGTTGCACTAGGTGAGTTTCTAGACCCCGGTTTTTACTACTTTTAAACTCTTCTTGGGCCTGAAAATGTATTAAAACGGTTTTACAATGTTTATGTATGTATACCCGTATGTATTATGCATGTTTGATGATGTTCCTTAGGTGTTATTAAGTTGTTCCTGCTTAGAATAGCCTTGGTAAGCTTAGAACAATTAGGCTTGATGTTTGGGTTCGGAAATATCCTAGAAACATGCTAAACAGAAGGTTCATGCGCCTAAATAAGGCCCATGCGCCTGGAAGTGCCTTAGAAATGTCTAAGTGTAACTCATGCGCCTATAGTATTAGTCGGACGATTAAGTGTAGGGCCATGTGCCCAAATAGTACCCATACACCTGAATGGCCCATACGCCTAAGTTTCCATACGCCCGAATAGCCCATGCGCCTAAGTGTCCATGCATACGAATGGACCATATGCCCGAATAGTGTCCATGCGTCTGAAGTAGCTCATGCGCCTAGGTGTTGAAACGGTTAAGCGTTTACTGATCCGCCTGCATAGTGATGAAACGCCCAAACAGGGCTCATGCGCCCTAATAGTGTCCATGCGCCTAAACACTTGGAATTTATTACAGAATTTTTGGGAGTCTGTGCTTTTAGGGTTTTGACCAAGGTTTGACTAGGGCTTATTAATGTTGGGTTTCATGCATTATTATTATTGCCTCATGATTGTTAATTATTATTATTATTATTATTACTATTAGTATGTGACTTTACGTGGTGTGTTTATTACCGTAACGTAAAGTATTACTACTAATAATAAAGTGAAAGAGCAATGAAGAAGAGAAGTGGAACTTAATTTTAATTGTTAACAAGTCTTGCAAGCTTATAGGAGGTGCACGACCATAAGGTCGTTAGCTCAACTGTGATGCGGGTTAGCTACCCTATGATGCATACGGGGCCAGTCAATTGAGATTGGCGGACCTTTGAAGCGTACCCTAGGTGTCTGAGCCAC
Organism: Flaveria bidentis; assembly: GCA_018326385.1. Taxonomy (NCBI): domain Eukaryota; kingdom Viridiplantae; phylum Streptophyta; class Magnoliopsida; order Asterales; family Asteraceae; genus Flaveria; species Flaveria bidentis. The sequence continues at coordinate 22,820 of BJCM01083593.1, read as the reverse complement.
CCTTGTATACAGTATTTAGAGCCCCTTGTGGGAACAGAGGGCCTAACATCATTTCCCCCACGCACATAGTTTAGGGTATTGCTCATTGGTCCACATAGATAGTGAAAGATAAAAAAATAAAAGAGTACAGAATAAACAATGCATACAGTAAAGAGAAGAATCATTACCTGATTGTATAGTTAATGCGTGCTCACGTATAAAGAGATGAATTTTTATAGAAAGCGTATTTTCATATGTATACCTTACAGAAAGTATTTTATTACTTTTAAAACTAGAGCTCACTTAACAACGTTGACTTTTATACATTTTCAGTTGGCAGGTAATTATTGTTGAGGATGGCACTAGGGTGAAGCTACTCGGCAGGGAAAAATGGACATCCATTCATGATTGTTATTGATGTTGTTTTGTAATGCAATTAAACAATTCTTTTGTAATCGGTTAAACAATATTATATTGCTCAATAACAGTGTTTTAATGAAATGAATGGTTTTTGTTAAAATAATTCTGCTGCTTAAGCTTGTAAATTTATAATGTTTAAGGATATAAACTCATTCCCAAGAAGTATTAACAGAAATATAGTAGAACTAATCCATATGCCTTCCAAGGATATAAACTCCCTAAATAGTTATGCATCTTAGACATATGATTGATTATTTTTATAAGACCACTAGAAGAACAATGCAAGAACTTAGATGACCTATACAAGAAAACTACCTCAGATACTAGACTAAAATAGCACCGCAACATGTACCTATATTTTTTCATGTACATTTCAATTTGAATACATAATATAGTTTATATAAAAATTGTATACTAATTACTCATTGTTAATACATACATAGTTTTATTGTGTTTTGAATGGTATTCAATTATCACATCTAGCCCTTATATCAAGATGGGACAGATAGAACGATCTGTCTTGAAATTAAGGTTGTCACCATGAATGAGACAATTGAGTTTCAAAATAAAAAAGAATAAACCTTCACGGTAGACCATCAATAGTAATTCAAGCATTCAATTCTACTTAATAATACTTAAAGTTGTGCCTCCTCTTTACAAACAAAAGCTCATATTCAATTGAAGGTGATGCTACAATATAGAAGTAGGGTGATCTTAAAAAGCTAAGGAAGGTACAAGTTCAGAAGCTATTAAGATTCTAAAAGGAACTACTGGATCGTAGTTATGTATTAACAAGACTTTTCTATTTGATTAGTTGTTAAATATCTAAGTTAACTACTTATTAACAAACACAAAATAGTTTTGTTGGATCAAGTAATTTTGATTCAACCAAAACAAACACTTAGAAACAATTTTGGTACAACTGTGAAAGAACTTCCAAAGAGAAAAGAAGAACTACCGAACCTTAAGTACAGAATGACTTCCAAAGAGGAATCCTGACTTCCAAAGACAAAGTCCTCCTCCTTCCAATGTTCAACACTTAGAAAATTTCAAGACAACTACTTCCGAAGTATGAAGTCATGAAGATCAGCATAAGTCTCGAAAGAAGTAGACTCTTCCGAAGTATAAGTGGCTCCGGAAGAACAATTTCTTCCGAAGCCAGTTAACATTCTAAAGAAACTACTATGAACTAGTAGACATAGGTATGGTATCTCGTGACTACCTTATCTAGGATAGTAGTTTAACTTATACCTTACTTCTATCAATGTAGTATTTGTTTAGTTGTAAGTTTCTAGCTGGTATCAATCTATAACCGGTTGTAGATAGTAGTATATATAGTTTCTCATTGTAATTCATTTCACATGCTTGATATCTTGTAACACTTCATTGTAACTCATTTCAAAGAACTGGAAGTCAGTTCCTTCTGCTAGCAATGCTTTAGTTGTTGCTGAAGGATCAAGACCACTACAACCCCAACGGTACCTGACTTACCCCTAACAACCATCATGTTCCATTGGGCCATACATTACTTTTCTTGAGACACAAAGGTCTCAACAGGCTCAATAAAGTTCTTACTAGGATAATTGTGCCTTTGTTTTAGGAAATGAACATTCTAGTGACTTTCAGTTCTCCTTTAATGATCTAGAATGCTTCAGCCTAGATGATGTTGAATACATGGACATAGTCCAACAAATGGTTCTTCTAACTTATAGAGAAAAGTTATTTCAAAGAACTGGAACTCAGTTCCCTCAAAACCTAATCAACAACAAATTCGTGTTTGACAAAGCCAAGGCCAAGTTCTACAACTGCAACCAACTTGGTCATTTTGTAAGGGATTGTAAAGCTCCTAAATCCAACCTAGGTACCACTCAAGCGTCCACACATCCTATGACATTTAAAGCTTTGCGAAGTCAATTGAAGAACAAACCGCTGTTGTAGCTCAAGATGTTGACCGGAGCTTCATGGTGTAGGATGTGACCCCTGCTCAAGCACTCATGGCTAGAATAGATGATACCAAGGTATATGAACATCTCTACACTCCAGCTTATATTGCTAAATTCAAATTATATCAAGACTATAACATAGAAACTAAATTTGATATTGTGTCCTTAAACATCTTAAAATCTGATTTTAAAATGGTAGAAACTAAATACAAAAAGAAAATTGACGAGGTGGAGAAAACAATATTCTTTATAAAACATGAACACTCCAACTGCAAGGGTCAAATCAAAGATTTAGTTTCCAAGTTAACTGAGGCTCAAGCACAACTAGTCATAGCTATGGCCAAAGCACAAAAGTATGCTATTGGAGAGCATAACTTCAAAACCATTCTTGCATCATCCTCCCACTCAAAGATCTGTTATCAAAACAAAAATAGGTTGGGAACTAATGAAATTGGTCCACCACACTCTTATGAGTCTATAAGACAACCAAGATGTGGTACTAAAAAGCAAGAGGTTTCATCTGCTAACTCATTACCTCATGAGAAAAAAATGATGAAATTATGGAAACCATCACATGAAGGATCGGGTAGAAAAATCCACTCCCACCAGTGATGATCAATCCTTAACCATCAAAGCCAAAAGATACAGAGCCAAGGCAATTAGAAAAGCTGCCAAAAAAAAGTGATTGAGTCCAAGCTAAAGATATACCCAAAGCAAAAGGGTGCATTCATTTCAGCTAGATTCCAATTGGTTGGAAACTCTGATCCAGGAATGGTGTGTAGTACCAGCACTCCTATCCTGCTAAAGGATCAGAAGATGAAGGGAAAGACTCTTGAGAACGATAAGAAATGCAAGAAACAATAGTCTTCACATCCTATAAAAGTTAAAATTGAATGTAGAATGTGTGTTCTGCATAACCACATGGCTAAAGATTGTTACTACAATCCTGCAAGCACACATTATGCAAATAATGTGAAGAAAGAAGGAGTCAAAGAAGGTTTCATATTTGGACTTTATCACATGGTCCAAGTGTTAAAGAAAGGAAAACTTGTTTCAGAAGCCAAGTTGCTTTTGAAAGAAACTCATTCTTACAAAAGGAAAATAAATTCAGAAGACAAGACAAAGAGGAACAAAAGAATCTATTTGAAACCTTCTAAGAAGAAGACTGCTTCAGTAGAAAAGGTGGTAAAAGCCTCTTCCGAGAAGAAAAAAACCTAGAAAGAAACCTATGCTACACAGGCTTCATCATGCTCATTCACATTAATCAACCAAAGGATGGAATGGAAGATCAGAAAAGATGTTGCAGCCCAGACCTCTTCTTCACAAACAACCATTGAACCCCATGTATACATGTAGGTTCAATCATGGCATCCACATTGAAAGAACCCAAGACCAACAAGGCTTGGCTCTCCAATAGTAACTAATCTTTTCACCATGGGTGCAAGGACTTCCATATGACAAAAATGGAAATATATAGATTGTGAACAGTGGATGCTCTAGGCATATGATAATGATTATATCTCTTTTTTAATAAATTCAACATTTAGATAGAGGACTTGTTCAGTTTGGAGGTGAAACCGGAGGATACATTTCAGGAAGAGGTAGTGTAACCAATGGTAAGCTAAAGGTAGATAAAGTAAACTTCGTCAAATAGCTTGAACACAATCTTTTAAGTGTTTCTCAATTCTGTGATCAAAAGTACCAAATGTTTTTCATAGAACATGAGTGCATTATCCTCAAGCCCGGGATGACAATTCCTTAGGTATTGATGCTTCTTAGATCATCTCATGACAATGCAAGAAGCAATCCTATATCTCAAAATCAATGCTGAAGCTGAATACATTGCTACTTCTAACTGTTGTGCCCATCTGTTATGGATTCAAAATCAAATATTGGACTATGGATTCAATTTCATTGTCAAGCACTCCAAGAAAAAGCACCCTGACATCAGGTATAATTTCACTAGAGATATTCATGAGAAAAATATGATCAAGCTAGTCAAAGTTGATTCAAATGAACAATATGTTGACTTGTTCACCAAATCTTTTGATGAACATAGATTTAAGTATCTTATTACACCTATTGAGATGATAAACATTGATTAATTTATCTCATTTCAAAAAACTTTTCAAAATATGTCTTGTTTTTGTCATACAATCTAAGCCCTGTTACAAAAAAATTTCTTCAAATTTTTCTAAGTATGCATTTTTTCAAAAAGAAATCAACCCTCAGAAAATATCTTATTTGTCTTCCGAAGGAAAAATCTCCTAAGTATGCATTTTTCCTTCATCTTCACTTTTATGCTCAAATCAACTTCAACTCCTCTGTAATTATCCAACAATGGCACTAAACCCTTAGCACAACCAAGTTGTACTCCTTGACTCTTCGAAGGATGTTGGCTTCTCTAAAATCATCCAGTTTCTAACCCAGTCTACCTCCTACATAACCCTTACAGTTAATCCCATAGTTTATTCAAACCATATGGCAGAGTTTTGGGAAAATGGTTAGCCTGATACTCTGAATGGAGTCAAGGTCATTAGGTCAACAATTTGCAGCCAGGAATTGGTCATATTTGAATAGACCATCAGTGAGCATCTAGAGCTCCATAATGAGGATTCTCCTATTAAATTCCCTAAAACGGATTTGGAAGACACATATTCCCAAATGGGATATGGTGGAGATGTAAGCAGGTCTACTGTCTACAAATTAAATTTCTCTTACACCTGGAAGTTCCTGTTTAACATTATTCTTCTATCAAACAAGTATGGCTGATAGGATCTGTTGGTCCAAACTGATCGCTCACGGTACAATTGATTGAGAGAATCATTCAATATCAATACCAAACACACAATAGAAGGAATTGATGATGAAGAATTGACTAAAAGTATTCAAAATAACACAATCAAATCCAATACAAACAATAGAATAAAAGCTCAATAATATTTTAGTGAAATTACAGCTTAAAAAGTAGTCTTGCAACAATGATAACACGAATTAAGGTTTTGCAAGAGTTTTTACAATGAAAGAAACAAATTCTATATATAGAGTTGATAGTTTTGCTGACAATTTCACTATAAGCAAAACTATCATGCCCAAGCCAAGTTTTGCCCGGCTGAGAAAAACAGCTTCGCCAGGTGAAACTAACAGCTGACTATGAGCGAAACTATAGTTTCGTTGGCCAACAAAACTCAAATAACTAACATACTTACAAAAGTAATCTAACATTTAACCTATTACAACTGTTTATAAAGAAAAACTAATCTAAAGAGAGTCCAACCTAATCTTTATCTTCAATACTCCCCCTAGGTTAGACCTCACTGATTGATCATCTTCAATAGCAGCTCCATCTCCAGATTCTTCTCCAGCCATAGATCTGCCTTCTGCTTCAGCTCCTATTGTACCATCATCCTTAGAAGCTTTAGCCAAAGATTCTTCTTTGTCGGTTCCTACTCTAGTAGCTTCCTTGGCATGTGCGCTAGCTTGATCAAAGTTGTTGGACCCTAAGAGGATCATACATGCCAATTCAATTGGTGAGTTGATGGTTGTTCTGATTGAAACTCCCTAAGTCCAAGAATTAATGCGGATGAAGAATCTGCCAAAAAGAACCAAGTATTAACTAACCACATTTGTAAATGCAGAAGACATAGAACAATTGTTGACAAGTGTTTGTTCTTTCACACTAACAAATGCTGATAGTCAAGAAGATATGCAGACAAGACTTGTTCACCCACATTTACAAATGCGGATGACTAGCAACAAATGCGCATAAGTATTTGTTAATCCGCATTACCTAATGCGGATGACTAACTACTAATGCGGATGAACATGTGAAGAAATGCTGATCAAGAACAACTCATCCGCATTTGTCAATGCGGATGAACAAAAGAAATGCTGATGAAGACTTAGACTTGTTCTGATGTATAGGTCAGGGGTAGTTTAGTTATTTTGTAAAAAAACATCTTGTCAGCCTCTAAATAGAATAGAATACCTTGTACATGAGGTGACTATTGATAGATAATTAGAATATTTTGTGTCACACTTTCTCAAGGTGCATTATTATAGATAATTAGAATATTTTGTATCACACTTTCTAAAGACGCATTATTATTGTCTTTGCTATAACCCTAGCATTTATTGTAATCAATCACCTTCATCAATATATACAAAGCATTTATGAGTATATTTTTGCATTAAATGTTTATTGATTGTTTGTTTCTGCCATTCAATCTTTGAGTTGATCACTATATTTGATCCTAGTGAGAATCTTAATCTCACCACCCTGTCAATTGGTATCAGAGCCTTGGCTCTCGGTTCTTATTCAGATTTACCCAAGATCCGAATAGAACTTGATTGATCTAGTGATCGAGTTGCTAGTAGAGTGTTCTTTCAACTCTACTTTGTAAACAACAGAATATACGCATCAAACAGTTACTGTTCATACCTCCTCACCCTAAAAAACAAACCAACAGTTCCCACTCTTGAAGCTGTGAATGGTCAGTATAACAAAAGGCTTCAACAGAAACTAAGAAACTTAACAAATCTGATTCTGAGAGCTTGTTTTGTACGATTTGGACAAGTTGGACTAAAAGAACTTACAAACTTATCTAATCTATATTAAACAAGTTAAAACATACTTTGTTAAAATGGATTCTCATAGTTTTTCAGAACTTGGCCATACACCTAAACCTCCTATGCTTAAACACAAATTTGAGTTTAAGCAATGGAAAATCAGATTCAGGCATTACATTACAGGTGTAGATCCTGACTTTTGTATCTCAATATACAAAGGGCCACACATCCCTATTACTCTGTCTGCAGATCAAGCTTCCATCTATAAGACAGTAAGAATACCCATTGAAGATCTGGCTCTTGATGATGAAGATTACAAGAAATGAAGATTGATCTCAAAGCTTACTCCATCCTCACTCAAACACTCAAGATGGATGTGCTGAAAACAACCCAGAAAATTTAACAAAAGTAGCGATGTAAAGCAAGCTACAAAAGGGGCGGATTTTGATTCCTCCCCTAAGCAAAAGAAAGTGACTCAGCTACAAATGGGAAAATCAGCTGAGTCCCATAAATCAAAATCTGATTCAAGAAACAAATGTATTGTGACATATGTGATATATTCAATCACAAAACAGAAGAGTGTTTTTACAATCAATATTGCTTTATCTGTAACATGAACAACCACTCCACCAAAAACTGTTATTTCAACAAATATTGTTCAGCCTGTGATATGAACAATCATAATACATCTGATTGTTACTTGAATCAGAAAGGAGTGAGAATTGCTCAGAACAAACCCATCTCAACATCATCATCTGGTAAACCCCACGTCAAGAGTCATTTGCCCACCAATCAATCTAGGACACCTGGATCACATAATGATAGGAGTAACACAAAAGAAATATGGAAGAGCAAAAGAAACAACCATCACATTGTTAAGCAAAAGTTTGACCTTCCAAAACCTAAAATGATTTTTGACAATGTGAAACGTTTTAAATATCTTCAAAAGAATAGAGATCAAAGATTTTACTACTCCTTTGACTCTTCAGTTGATATTGATGAGATGACTCCAGCAAAATATCACAAGCAATCTCCAAGGTCACCTCTAAATAGATCACAATTTAGTGGAAAGTATCTAGAGGTCACCATAATGGATAAGAACGGGAAACCCAAGACCATCATGGCTTGGGTTCCACATTCTAATTAGTTTTTTTGCTTGCAGGGTCATCCATATAGGTCCAACAGCCTATGGTACGTGGAAAGTGGATGTTCCCGACACATGACTGGACATCGTTCCCTCCTGCATGATTTCAAGCACATACAAGGAACTATTGTGGCATTTGGAGGAGATTCACAAGGTGGGAGAATTACTAGTGAAGGATCTGTGACAAATGAGATGCGGAGCTTTGATAGAGTGAACTACTGTGAACAACTGAACTTTAATCTTCTAAGCGTGTCCCAGATCTACAACAAGAAATATTCAACTCACTTTACAACACTCATTGCTACATTCTGAAACCGGGATTTCAGATCTCTAAAGAATGGGTTGTCCTAAAGACTCCAAGGAAGAATAACACCTATGTCTTAAACCTGAATTCTACAACACCTATAGAAGAAACATATCTATTGTCAAAAGCATCAATTGATGAGTCCCAGCTTTGGCACGGATGTTTGGGCACACAAACTTTAAAAACATGAATAGATTGGCTAAAGGAAACCATGTCATTGGTCTTTTTCAAAATGAATTTCATTTTATTGATCACTGTTCATCTTGCCTCAAAGGAAAACAAGATAAATCTTCTCACAAATCCAAGCTGGTGAACACAAATAATACTCCATTGAAGCTTCTTCACATGGATCTGTTTGGACCAACTCATGTTATGAGCATTGAAAAGAAAAAATATTGTTTGGTGATCATTGATGACTTTTCAAGATTTACATGGGTCTTCTTCTTAATTCATAAAAATGAAGCATCCCAAATAATACGAAACTTTATCACAAAAATTGAAAACCAACTTGATCATAAGGTCAAAACAATAAGAAGGGATAATGGTAATGAGTTTAAAAATGAGGACATGAGTTCATTTTGTGCAACCAAAGGCATTGCTCATTAATTCAGTGCAGCTAGAACTCCTCAACAAAATAGGGTAGCTGAAAGGAGAAATAGAACACTAATTGAAGTAGCAAGAACAATGCTAGCCGATGCTAAACTGCTTATTACCTTTTGGGCAGAGGCAGTTAACACATCGTGCTTTGTGCAAAATCAAACTGTAATTGTAAAAGAAAGTAACATGACTCCATATGAGCTGCTCTTTCACATAAAACCATTTATCGGATTTTTAAATCATTTCGTAGTCCTGTCTCAATATTAAACACCCGAGACTATTTGGGAAAGTTTTCATCTAAGTCTGATGAAGGATTCTTTGTAGGTTATTCTTATGTTTCAAAGGCTTATAGAGTGTTTAATCCTAGATTAAACATTATTGATGAATCGACAAATGTTTAATTCAAGGAACACTTGTTTCCCAAATCTACAAATGGTTTCGACTGGTTGTTTGATATTGACACATTTACAAAATCATTTGATCAATTTCACTTGTCTGATGTAGGAAATCAAAATTTAACTAAAAATTCTTCAGTTGTAGAAAGAAGAGATGATTTTCCATTGATTCCTCCTACATCTACTAAATACATGAATGAAGATGTTCCTCTCCAAGCTGATCCCATCACACAACCATCATAAAGTCAAAGTGTTTCAACTGATAGAGGTCCAAGCTTGTTACCATCTTACTCAGAAGATTTGTCAACAAATATCAGAAATCAAAAACAAGCTTCTCCTCCAGGTGAAACAGAAAAAACATCAAATGATGGAAGCAATCAAAATGCTATTGAAGTTGAAGAAGTCAATGGAACGGAGTTTGATTATCTTCATAATTCCCCAACAGTACAAGAGGAAGGTGCTTGTCACTATAATGAGCTGAATGTCTCCAATCTTGATGTAACCATTGCTCGTGACTCAATTCCAACCACCAGAATACACAAGAATCATCCAGTGGAAAGCATTATTGGTGAACTTAATGAAAGGGTGACAAGAAGCAAGTCTAGTGTTGCAAACATCTGTTTATTCTCATGCTTTCTTTGTCAAACAGTACCCAAGAACATCAAAGAGGCTCTTCAAGACAATAGTTGGATTGAATCAATGCAGGAAGAATTGCTACAATTCAAGAAGCAAGAAGAATGGCAACTAGTAGACATTCCTGAAGGACAATACCCTATCGGCACCAGATGGCTGTACAGAAACAAAACTGATGATAGAGGGATCGCCATCAGAAACAAAGCAAGATCGGTGGCACAGGGTTACACTCAAGAAGAAGGAATTGATTATGATGAAGTGTTTGCACCTGTTGCCAGATTTGAAGCAATAAGAATCTTTCTAGCATATTCTGCATCAACGAAGTTTACTGTTTATTAAATGGATGTGAAGTGTGCATTCTTATATGAAAAGATTGCTAAAGAAGTCTATGTGAGTCAACCACCTGGCTTTGAAGATCCAAATTTCTCTCACAGGGTGTACAAGCTTGACATAGCCCTGTATGGACTTCATCAAGTACCAAAAAAATGGTATGAGACTCTATCATCTTTTCTTCTTGAAAATAAATATGAAAGAGGAAAGATTGATCAGAATCTCTTTAGAAAGAGAAAAGGAAAAGACACGTTGTTAGTCAAGATTTATATGGATGATATCATATTTGGCTCAACAAACAAGCAACTCTGTAAAGACTTTAAAGACCTTATGCATTCAAAATTTCAAATGAGTGCCATGGGGGAACTCACTTTCTTTCTAGGGGTACAAGTCCAACAAACGGCAGATGGAATCTTCAACAATCAATCAAAATACGTGGAAACAATGTTGAAGAAATTCCACTTTGCTGATTGTCAGTCTATCAGAACCCCTATGGATATTAAAGTGAAGATTGGACCTGATCCAAAAGGCAAATTAGTGGATCAAACTCACTATCAATCTATAATTGGTTCACTTATGTATCTAACAGCTAGTATGCCTGACATTATGTTTGGTGTTTATGTGTGTGCCAGATATCAAGCTGATCCTAATGAATCTCATGTGAATGCTGTCAAGAGGATATTCAAATATCATAAGGGCAAACCTGCTCTTGGGTTATGGTATCCAAAGGAAGGAGACTTCAATCTCTATGCCTTCACTGATAGTGATTATGAAGGATGCAACTTCAATAGGAAATCTATCTCTAGCGGTTGTCAATTTATTGGTCCCAGTCTGTTCTCCTGGCAGTGCAAGAAGCATACAAACGAATCCGTCTTAACAGCAGAAGCTGAGTATATTGCAGCATCAACTTGTTTCTCTCAAGTACTCTGGATTCAAAACAAGATGATTGATTATGGTTTTAACTTCTTGCACACACTAATTCACATTGACAACACAACAGCTATTTTCATTACAAATAATCCGGTTCAGCACTAAAAAACAAGACACACTGAAATTAAATATCATTTTTGAGAGACTATGCTGAAAAGGGGTTAATCAAATTGATTCAAGTACCCACTGAAAATTAATTGGCTGATTTATTTACTAAGGCATTTGAACCTAGTAGGTTTGAATTCCTAGTTCAATCAATTGGCATGATTAACCTTGAGTAAAACCAATCAAAACATAAAAAAACAAGTCAAAAATATTATAAAATCACAAAAAGAAGTCAATTTTGAGGAAGAAAAGAATACAATGGGAAATGATATAATTACAGTCGTTATATCATTCACTATGCTTAATTTCTACGAGATATGTTGGTAGGCTCAACTTGGAAGAGAAGATACATATAGTGATGAATTAAAATCTTATTCAATAGTGAAACACTTATCTCAAAGTATCAGTATGTATTGGCTTATCTGAGTGCATGTGTGTGTAGTAACCTAAACACACTAGGTAATGATACTTTATGAATCTTTTTCACCTACATCAAGTTTCATCTTTGTTTTGCTGAGCAAAGACCTGATGAAACAAGCACATAGTGCAGATTTACTGATCCAAAAGATTCCTAATGAGGAACACATCCAAATTGGATAAATCTACAAATGCAATACATTCCAAGTGAATGAACAAAAGAATCCAATCATGGATCACTTTCCAAAGTGATGTGAAAAGAATCCCAATGTGGATCATCATGAAAAGGATCAAAGTAAAAGAATCTCAATGGGGATCAATGAAAATGAGGTCTCATAACTTAAGTAACCTGGTAAGGAAAGTTGTGAAAAAGTTCTACCATGCATTCATAAGGATGGTTCATCATTCCATGCTTTTGTGTGTGAGGGACATGTTGAATAATTAAATCAACCAAAAACATGATAAATATCACTTGCATCAAAATATCAACCTGGTATGAGTTTAAGAGGACAAACATACATTCAATCAACAAGTTCATAAACATATCCATTTTATCATAAAGGATGTACATGTGTAATGGAAGATTGATATGATTCGAACAAAAGATATACTTCTCTTCATTATTAATAATCAAAAGTACGTAGTTTTCAAAAAGTTTCAAATCTTTAAAGTTTCTATCCTAATAAGGATATAAACTTTAGGGGGAGTAATTTAAAATTTTTTACTAAGGTTTTGAAAACATCTACTATCTTCAAAACAAAACAAAAAGAAAATTTCTTTGTTGGTGCATAAGTTATACCATAGTATCTCAGCCTATGCAGATGCTTCGAAGCATAAGAAGTCAAAAATCAATCAAACAATAGGAAACTTGTATCACATCTGGCATACAAGTCGATCCAAGCAAAAATTGATAACCCCAACAACAGTCAACAACTTCATAAGAGAATTCAATCAACTTCATAAAAGAATTAAACCAGAGACATTTCTTTGTAACATGAAAAACCGAAACAGAAACATTAACCTTTGACTAAGTTCAAAAGTTAATGCAAGTAAGTGCATTGGTTAATGCGGGTGAAGGTAACCCATGCATATAACTAATGCGGGTAACTGTTTATGTCAAAGTTTGAAGTGTTAAGACTAATGCGGATAAGGACTTTACTCTACCACATTGTGTCTAACAAGTATACATGAAATGTTTGAAGTGTTAAAACCTATGCGGAACAAAAGTGCGCTATCGCATTTGCTAAATGCGGATCATAATTTCACTTCCGCATTTGCTTTACTCATCCACACTTGTGGATATGTGTAACCTCAACACTTTACATGTGTATTCAAAGGGAATAAACAAGTGCTTAATCTCATCTGTCACGATAAATGATGATCAAATATGGAAATTTTACTCTATCGCTTTTGCTACAATGAGCAAATGCTAAACAAGTTTGATCAATCAGCCATATTTGCTACAGTGAGCAATTGCTGAACAAGTTTGATCAGCCGCATTTGCTACAGTGAGCAAACGCTGAACAAGGTTGATCAACCGCATTTGTTGCAGTGCATAAATGCTGATGAACTTAGTTCTTCCGCATTTGCCACAGTGCACAAATGCGGATAGAAGAAAACTTAAGTATTCAAACTTCCGCATTTGCTACAGTGTACAAATGCAGATGTCCAAACTCATAAGTTTTACTCTTCCGCATTTAAAACAGTAAAAAAATACGGATGTATAAAACCCTTCCGCATTTGCTATAGTGTGAACTAAACTTGACTGCATTTGTTCTGAAACTTGTGAAAAACTTGTAAATTTTATTATCTGACTATTTAAAGCACATTCAAAAGGTCATTGAATACATTTCAAATTTGAGTGACTCCAAATTACGTCGAGTGAAAAAACACTGTTCATCGTCTTCAATCATCATCATCTTTAACAATCAAAGATCTTAGTCTCATCAATTCTATACTCATCTTTGATTCTACCAAACTATAGTATCGAACAGAAGGTGAAACATTCAACATTTTATAACTTAAATGTCTAACACTTGGACTGATGACGAACTTAGAACACTAGGTTAATGAATAACATTCAAAATCAAACCCATTCTAAGAAAAGATGAACATTTTCGACTTCAATGAGCATGCAAACTAAGAAGAATATCAATGAACAAGAAGAAAATCATAACCATGTTCATCATATGAACAGAGGATGATGAATGCAAAATTGTTGAAATTAGTTATTGAAAAAAACTCAAATTAAGGGTCAAACAACATCAAAAATCATCTCTTCAAAAATGATAAACAAAAATAACAATGAATAACTCTTGAATAACATCAACATTTGAAGTGATTTCTATAGAATAGTACCATCAATACTCATCTTTGACCATCAAAAGTCAAACTGATGAGGTATGCATAATGTAGAACATATACTTTCATCAATCTAACTCATATGTCTCTAATGCAGCGTAAATGGCTAATCTGACATGGAGCAAGCTCCATAATGTCAGTGGTTTTCTGGACCCTGATGTGCCCGAGGCAGGAGAACTCATGGATATGATCAGATTTATCTCTACTACAATAGTAGCCCATGCCATTACTGTTAGACCCATTATCTATGAAAGATATATTAGGTCATTCTGGAGTACTGCAGAAGTAACTACTGTGGATGGTGAAAAAACTTTAACAGGAATAATTACTGATGATCACTCTCTGGCCATCACTAAACAAGCTGTGAGACAGTGTCTATAGTTTGGTGATGACGCTAATGATCCTATTGAGTTGGAAGATGAAGAAATTACCACTTTCTTTGCTGAAATTGGATATGAAGGAGGTTATGAGGGAAAACAGATAGTAGAGGGGTTGGTATACTTACCATGGAGATTTTTGATTCATCTTTTTCAACACTGCTTGTCCAAAAGAAAAACAAGATGGAATGACATTCCTATGATTACTTCTTCAGCCATATGTGCCTTATATACAAACAAACCATTCAACATGTCAGCATATGTGTTCAATGGCCTAACTTCAAACATATAGGAAGGAAGAAGATATATGTTCCCTATGTACCGAAGATTTCTGCAATGTCTAATCAATGAAACCTTTCCTGAGCTAGTACTTGAAGGACCTACTTTGACATTCCTCATTATGATACCAATTCCTACAAGTATATTAAGAAAAGAGATCCAAGAAATTTCAATAGTGGAGCACACTCTCCTCTATTACCATGGATGATTCAGTAGATTAATCTTGAAGAACAAATAGAAGAACAACGGGCTAATGTTGATGAGCCTATTCAGGAGGAAGTACAAGCTGCTCAAGATTAGCAAGCTGCTGATGAGCATGTTGAGGAAAGAGTTGATAGTCATAGGTCAGTGTCACCCCAGGTGGATGTAAGGGATGATCTTCCCACTGGACCTCAAATTCATGACATGGCATCTCCCTTTGTACCATCACCAATATCATCACCCCACAAAACACCAACTACTTCACTTCATAGATCACCTATCCCTTCACCACAAGCACAACCAATCATTTTTCCACCAATATCTCCACCTCATCACTCTCCAATATCACCAACTCAACCATCCCATGCCAATACTAAACCAACTGAATTTGGAGATTCTACTAGCTCATCTCAGAAATCCAAATCATCTTGTGATGAGGAGGATCACCCTGGCCAATTAGTTGTAAAGAAAACAAGTTTTGAGGCTGCCCTTTTTGAGAGCTATGCTGAATCAGGGGTGAATAAACCAGATGAAAAGGATGAGCTTATCTCTGAACTTTTGCAAAAAGTGTCAAAGATGGAAAGATTGTTGAACAGAAGATAAAGCATAATTCAAGACAGATTGTTAGAACTTGATGAGAAGGAGGCTGAACTGAAAGAAATGAAAGAAAAATATAAGGTTGAAAAGAAGGATAAAGAAAAGGAGATAGAGAACTTAAAAGCTGCTCTTCAACAATCAAGGGATGAGATAAGTGGTGATGTGGACACTTTATCCATTCAAACAATTGCCATGGAAGAGCAGGCAAATCATATTGAAGAACAAGATGAGATTATTATCAACCTGCTGAAACAAAATGAACTTTTGAACAAAAGAGTAGTTGAACTTGAGATGCTTGTTGAAATCAAGAGGAAGGTTGAATCAGAAGCAATGAAAGTAGATGAGAAAGAAGTAGAGTATGAGAGCTCTTCAGGGGAGAGTAGTGATGACTCTCCTCCTGGTAAACATATGAGATCATCTGAAACAGAAGCAGAACCAAGCAAGACAAAACAAGATGAGTCTAGCCTGGAGATGGTAGTCTACTCAGAGACAACAGCTAGCATGCACACTGAAGAGGCTAAATTTAATGACATGATCAATGCTCTAGACAGATTCACATCAGAAGAATTCATCACCGATGATGAGTTCTGGGATTTTATAGTTGATCAAAGGACTTTTACTGAACCCATAGTGGTTATCCCTCAATCTCATGTCCCTCTAGAGAAGGAATTGAGCTTGCAAATAGTCCTTGTTATGTCACTATCTGATGAGCAAAAAGAGATGATCAGAAGCTATGTGAAGAGCAAAGAGAAAAAGAAGAAAAAGCTACTACTGCCCATGAACAAGTAGAATCAGAGGCTGAAAAAGTGCCTCAAGGAGCTAAAATGCATGAAAACTCTTCTGGTCCTCCAATGGAGACATATACCAGGAAGAGGAAGTATTTAATTAAAAAGGCTAAGGGAAAAGACCTATTGTGGAAGAAGATCCAATAAAGAAAAGCAAGAAGGATGATCCCAGAAGTTTGGTAGCTATAGCAAAATTCTTAGAAGAACATGAGCAAGCAGAAGCTCAATTGAAGAAACCAGCTATTTTTGTTGATCTTGAAGAAGGTAAAATTGAAGGAGGCTATGTGGCTGATGAGCCAATAGCAGTTGATAGTCCTGTGAAAGAAGAAAGATGAGTAGATTAAATGGTGGAAAAGGCTAAGAATGATGATTTAATGGTTAAATCTATGCTTTTTAATTAATCATGGATATGTTCCTGATGAAGTTTTTGGCATGACTTATGAGGGGATGAACGCAGAAGAAGAAAGATTGAAGAAACTGCTAGACCATACTATTGAAACTGACTATGAGAAGACCATTTCACCTAAAGATGATAAGCCAAAATTATCCTCAATAAAGAAGGAAACTTTAACTCCTCAACCTTTATATCCAGATCCTTATAGAATGTTTGATAGGGAAATGAAGGATTATCTATCAAGTTAAGGATTCACTAAGAGGAAGCTTGGTAACATGAAAATCAATTCCTTAAGGGCTATTATCCTTAGGTTGATCACTAAGAAGAAAGAGAGACTTAAAACTCTGGAAGAAGAAATTACTGGCAAAAAGCCAAAACTAGAGTGTCTGCTTAAGACATGCAACTCACCCATCGAGATCAAGACTCTTTGGCACCTGTGCTTCATAGATATCTTGAGTGGTTTGCTGAACCTTCTCAACTGAAACTTCAAGAAAGGCTGACCACTTAGAGATGATCAGAGGTGTGTCTACTCCTAAGGGTAAAACTAATCAGAAAATCATTGTCTGGAAGTATGACAGTGATTGGAACATGTTTATGGTTAAACGAATCTCAGGGCTGGTTCAATTCTTTACAGAGTACTCTGCTCTAGTAAATGCCCTTGAGATTCTTGACTTAAAGGAACTGGCTAACTTGGAACTAATCAATCACAAGGCCATGTTTAGTGGATATGCATTTGAAGATATACTCAGAATGTTCAAAAGGACTAATAACTTCGAATCACTAAAAGCCGTCTGTATGAGGAAGGATAGGTCTTTCAGTAACCCTCTTGAGAAGAAACAGAGAACACCAGCAAAGGAGGTTGTGTTTCCAAAACTCAGAGTGAAACCAATAGAGTCCTTAAAAAGAAAGATGGTGTCTAGTACCCAGTCCTCCATACCAATCTCAAATGTGTACTATGATGAAAAAACTTATGAGTTGGTAACAGAAAGAAAATGGGGAGGAAAGCAAGGAGCTGAAATTTGATTATGTGGTTGATATGAAGTAAAGCTACTTGATGAATCTTACATCCATTATATATACACTAGGCATTTGAGAGAAATAAACAATAAACTGGGAGAACAAGACATGCACTTCTTCTTAAAGTGCATTAAACTGCTGAAAAGGGCATATGATCAAATCATTGCCAAAAGGGATAAGAGAAAGAAGAAAAAGGCTCCTCAGTAGCTGGGAAATAAAGTGAAGCTGGAAGTTGATGCAGATGGAGCTCTACTGATTCATAGGGATAGGTTGTCCACTATGTCTATATGGGAACCTGTTTCTCTTAAGAAACTTCCCTTGGAAGCCATCCACACTATGAGTTAGATGAGAATACATGTGCTGAATAGAGAAAAGATGTCAGATGCCATTGACTTTGTCAATATGATAAAGGCCATCTTGGATCCATTACAAGCTGAACCACTACTCCCTTTACAAGACCCAGCAGAATCCTCTCAACCACAACCACCACCAAACCATTGAAGAACATAGTCTGTATAATCCTTAGGGGAGTATTGTTGGACCCTGAAAGGATTATACATGCCAATTCAATTGGTGAGTTGATGGTTGTTCTGGTGGAAACTCCGTAAGTCCAAGAATTAATGCAGATGAAGAATCTAACAAGAAGAACCAAGTATTAACTAACCACATTTGTAAATGCGAAAGACATAGAACAAATGTTGACAAGTGTTTGTTCTTCCCTATTAACAAATGCTAATAGTCAAGAAGATATGCGGACAAGACTTGTTCATCCGCATTTACAAATGCACATGACCAGCAACAAATGCGCATAAGTATTTGTTCATCCGCATTAACCAATGCGGATGACTAACTACTTATGCGGATGAACAAGTGAAGAAATGCTAATCAAGAACAACTCATCCGCATTTGTCAATGCGGATGAACAGAAGAAATGCTGATGAAGACTTAGACTAGTTCTGATGTATATGTCAGGGGTAGTTTAGTCATTTTGTAAAAAGGCATCTTGTCAGCCTATAATTAGAATAGAATACCTCGTACATGAGGTGACTGTTGATAGACAATTAGAATATTTTGTATCACACTTTCTCAAGGTGGATTATTATTGTCTTTGCTATAACCCTAGCATTTATTATAAACAATCACCTGCATCAATATATACAAAGCATTTATGAGTATATTCTTGCATTAAATGTTTACTGCTTGTTTGTTTCCGTCATTCAATCTTTGACTTGATCACTATATTCGATCCTAGTGAGAATCTTAATCTCACCACCCAGTCAAAACTATCTTTCCCAAATCACTGCCAACCTCCTCAGATCCCATTTAGGCAAGGTCTTAAATGCCTTCCTTTTATGCAAGTAAATGATACTTTCCCCTCTCCTTTTTATCATAAACATTTTCAGGCAAGTGTTGTATTTCCAACTGATTATTTTCTTGTCAGCCTCTTTCTTGCTCGGCCCCTGTATGTTCTAGAATAATAGGGTTATCTTTTTTGGCTCTCTCTCCCTAACGAACCACTCCTTCTCAAGTTCAAATACATCACCATTAGTAGAGCCCTTCTTGGCCACACAAGTCAAGGGTCATTCATCAACTTCATAATACTCCAGTTTTGAATCATAATCCACCAATAGTTCATTATCCTCCTCCTCATCAATCAAGCTTATCTCTACTATTTTCAGTGTGCCTTCTACAGTTTTCTCTTTGACTATCTCCTTGCCTCCAAAGTCTGTGTCAACGTTCAACTTAATGTCTATAAATCCCACTTAAATCATCTTCTCCACGTTCTCTTCATTCTCTTTTCTTCTAGCATTGTTCTCCGTTTCCTCCACATTCCTCACACCTGATGCTCCTGCGGTCTCATCTGCTGCACCACTTATGCCCTCTCCTACGTTAGAAGAGGTACCCACATTCAGGAATGGATACCTTGTCATATTAGTAAGATCA
Organism: Flaveria bidentis; assembly: GCA_018326385.1. Lineage (NCBI taxonomy): Eukaryota > Viridiplantae > Streptophyta > Magnoliopsida > Asterales > Asteraceae > Flaveria > Flaveria bidentis. The sequence continues at coordinate 3,099 of BJCM01083593.1, read as the reverse complement.
TCTAACCTATATTGTAGCTTATTAGGTAGGCCGGTAGCAGCCTTAAGATCATTAACCTCTATCAACAATCTCTTAATCAAATTTTGTTGATTAACCAGCATCTTCGACATCCCTTCCAATATGTCATCCTTCCTCTTCTCCCTCAACTCTTGATTTGTTAGTTTTGTCTTTATCATGCTCAACTCATTAGGAAGTAAAGAGTTGAGGTTCTTGATCACGTCCTCATCTAAATTTCCCCTCTCTTCTCTTCTCTGTGGCTCAGTAAATGTTTGATGCTTATGCTTAGTTCTCCTCTCAGCCTCACTGTAATCAACTTTTTTCTTTGATAATTTCTCCTTCTCAGCTCTCGACACCTACTCCGCCTCATCTATATGCTCCTCAAAGTCATAGTCTTTCTCCTTCGCATGCCTCTTCCTCTTCTTCATTGACTTTGCCTGCTTCTGTCTCGTTTCCTCAGCATGTTTATTTTCAGCTTCTGTCACCCTCGTGATGTAGTTCCACCTTTCGGCTGGATACATGTTTTCCCACAGATGAGTGATCTTCCCACAAAAGTGATGCTTGATGGCAGAGCAATCAGCAAATATTCTTGTGTTCATCTGAACCAGTCTCTTTATCTCTCCATGTCTAGGCACATTTGCTATCAAATCATATAACAACATATGGAGGAGCCTTGGATATAGCAACCAGTTATCCTTCTTTAGTGCCATAACATTCTCAGCCATGTAGTTAAAAACAAGCTTAGCTATGTAAGCCTTCTGCCTTCTACAAAAAATAATAATAGCCTTGGCCCAGTCCATGTTTAGCCCATCTGATCCACCCTTTCAGTGATCCAAACACATGATGAACACGTGAGCATTATATCACCACCCCTTGGACCAGAAAGATTTCTTGATCTCTTTCCATGTCCTGAAACGAGGGCCTTCATATCCTATATTCCTGAAGGCCTCAAACACCTCCTAATCACATAACATAACCTCATATCCATAGTCTTGTGGAAGCCTTAGTACCTTTGGAATAACCTCCATAGTGATCAAGATGTCATTCTCTAGAACTCTAGCTACAATCCTATAAGGATTAGCTCTCGTGTCATACTCGGGGGTTCTCCAGAAATCTCGGATATGAAATCATACATAGTAGGAGAGTGAGACACCGCATAAGGTATTGGTGAGCGTTGGAGCCATCGTATACTGGCAAGGAATCCTGCGGTCTTTGGGTTCATATCATATGAATGGTCGTGATGTTGTTCCGTTCATTGAATTCCAAATTAGCCATTTATGTGAAAAGAAGAAGAAGAAACATGTTAGAAAGATGAATCAAAATGAATAATAACGAATAATAATTAATAAAAATAAAAATAAAGAAAAATCCAACTAAATTCGCTGGACGAAAGTATAGTTTCGCGGGCCAAAACAGTAATTTCGGCAAGCGAAAGTACAGTTTTGGTATAGAAATAGTTGTAGTTTCGCCCGACCGAAGAAGTAGATTTGGCAAGTCGAAACTATAATTTTGGCCATGCGAAACTGTTTTTTGTCAAGCTAAACTGTCAAGTTCGCTCGGACAGCATAACTTCACAGTTTCGCTGAAAACCATTGCACTTTCGTTTAGTTTCGCAGGAGCATTTGTACTTTCGCAGTATGAACTGCGAAGGTACCGAAGGGTCAAAATCCGATCGGTCCATAAAAAATGATTACACGTAGATTAAACTACGAATGAGGGTTCAAAACACACACCTAAAGAGGAAATAATCATCAATCACTAAAAAAACACAATAATGCTCAAGATCGTACGAGAGGCCCACTTTTAGGGCTCCGAGACTAAAAACCTACCATTGTGTGAAAATGAGCTTTCAATTTCTCATTGCCTCATATATAGCACTTAGTTTCGTAGACAACGATTTCGCCTGGTACATATTTTGATCAGAATGGTCTTGAGATGAGTGAAAGTTTTAGTGAAGTTGTAGTTTCGTTGTGTGAAACTACTGAGACCATAAAACCTAAACAAATTCTATTCCTTTTTAATACTTGTTTATTTAGAAATGAATTAAGACAAAGACAAAAATGAAAGAATTAAAATTGAAAACTGCCCCACAAGACCTAAAATTATTTTACAAAATTTAGAGAAAAATAAAAAGATGAAAGTAAAGTAATATAAAAGGATATAGAGATACAATAAGCTGAAGAGGTGTTCCGGAAAATCAAATTTTGGCGGGATTGATGATATACTTGTCCTTTTAAACCCATTCCTTCTTCTTTTAAACAAGTGAACTAAAGCTTCTGTTATCATGTTTTTTGGTTTGTTTAAAGAAGACTTGGATGATTCAGTCCCCATAGAGATTTGGCAAAGAAACTCATACAGTCCTCTTGATATATTGAACAAATGACACATTGTGCTTGATTATCCCATTTAGAACAACAAATATATTTTAGAAAACAAGCACAAACCTTATAGATGTCAAATGATGAGAGTTCTAAGTATATACTCACGTATAACATAGGAGATGATCATTTGATTAAGACATATTAGAGCTTCAGGTCTATACTCACATATAACAAAGAAGATCAACATGATGTGCTGATAAGAGCTCCAGGTCTATACTTACGTATAACATAGGTGATCATCACTCCAGGTCAATGTTTACAAATAGCAGAGGAGATAAGCACGTAATAAACAACAAGGAACTTCTTTGATACAATGAGAGCTAGCAAGTAGCACTTTTGGATAAAATGGGTAAATGGGTAGGGAATTTGTCAAAAAAGACACATCAAAGAAGAGATATCATGTTCTTAGTTCTTTTTGGTCAAAGAATTGAAACTTTATGAAGGACAAGTATGTCAAGGGGATAATCCGAGTCAATAAGTTTCTTATACTCCTAGTTTAGCCACAAGATCGTTGTCTTCTTCACGTTCTGGCTGAGCCTATCATGCATATCCTAACACAATACTGTTGAACTCCTTTAGATCTTTCATGTAGCAAACAATTTTATTTTAGAGAGTTTTGCAATGAAGACAATAAACAATAAAACGTTTATTAATATCTCCCCCGAAATTTCTTCAAATCTACAGGATTGAAGAAATTTCTAAGTAAAATAAGAATATATAT
>BJCM01083592.1:0-35330 GCA_018326385.1 Flaveria bidentis | reverse complement strand
GACATTATCCGGTTCTTAAATCTAGTCCGACCACCAAAGCAGTAACGCATCCAGTTTGACGTTCGATCCGGTTCTAAAAACATTGGTTTTATGTCAAGATTTTTATGAGTTTAGAGGTTAATATAGTGGATTGGGGATAAAGTTATCTTAATTTAATATATATCGAAAAACAATTCCGTTGTTGAAAAAAAACTGAAACCGAGAACCGGTTCGTTATCTTAATTCAAAAAAACCATCTTTGCCCCTTCTTTTCCTCTTGGTATGTGGTGCTATGTCTTGAACGGCGTGGCTTGGCGTCTACATCTTGCATGTGACGACATTGTTGGGTATTATGTGCGCGTGGAGAGGAGGAGGTTGCTTTCTTATCTCCTTTGCCAGTGTTGTCGTCGCCACTTGCACCTCTTATTTTTCCTTTGCTGGTATGTTGTTGGACAAAAAGGGTTTGCCTCTTGTTTTCCCCTCCGTCATCGGTGTTGTCGCCCCCGCCTCTACCCTTTCTTTTCCTTTTGAGGTCGGCGGTAATTTTTTTGATAAATTAAAAAGATGGAGATGGAAATGAGATGTAAATGATTTAATTCTTACTTACATTAAAAGACGTAAACGAGTTATAAATGTTCTTGAGTCAATTATTTACTTACATTAATTATTTTGAACCTAAGAATGGTGATGATTTTGTTTTACTTAATCTGGTTCCATTATTAACTATTGTTAAATCGTAGCTTGAAATCAATCACCTACTCAAGGCTTCGGCCATCACACGTTCATTGAGAGCTTAAAAAGTACATATTCTGGATGCATTCCTTTGTTGTTTCATTTGTGGTTGATCTTAACATACTTACTTAAACACATTATTTGGCCCTTTTTTTGACAACATACCACAACCTTTTATCTAGTTATTTTTTGTCCTCACTAATAAAAAAAATCCTAACTCTGTCATTGATTCGATTATATAAATACTTTACATTGATTTATTAAACTAACACCTTGTCGTTTGTTTAAGTAACATTTAAGGTCTAATTTTAAAATTCCCCTAAAAAACACGAAATAGCCTCAAATTGAAAGACCAAATAATAAGTATAGATATATCATTTAAGTTTAATTATTTTATAATACAAAAAGAATAAGGGGCTGTTTGATTGCGTTGACTGAGTCAGAAGCTGACCCAGTAAGAAGTTCTGACTGAGTCTGCATCTGACTGAAACTTGACTGTTTGATAATATCTGACTGACTCTACTGAATTTACCAAATCCCTATAACGCTTTGGTCATTTAACTTATCAGTTTCAAAAATTATTTGAATTTACCAAACTTTAAGCAAAGATAATCCCATACGGAAATTACATATCCACATGTCATCTTTCTATTTCAGAACTCCTAAACAAAAGGTTAGGATGGCACCTATCTGCCATAAGGGTGATACCGACCACCACCACCACCATAACCTGCCCTGCTTCCATACGGTCCTCCTGCTCCACCATAACCCGAACCAGTACCAGGCTCATAACCACCACCTGGACCGCCATAACCCCCATAACCTCCACCTCCACCACGCCCATACGACCCACCAAGCCCACTCCATCCATACCCTCAACCAAACCCACCACCACCACCGCTATAGGAGCTGAAACGACTAGAGTAGCCGCCAAGTGGAGGCTCACCGCCTCTGCGTAAGGAAGGTGCTCGGTCGGCTGCGCAAGGGAGGTATGGGTCAGCATTTGTTTTTTTAAGGTATGGGTTAACTGCAAGGACCCGGTCAACCCATACCCCTTGCATATCAAACGGACTGACCCTGAAGTGTCAAGTGCATAAAGGAACACAATATTTTAGTGCATAAAGACATTCATCACATTAACCAGCCTTAAATAGGCAAACAATACACCGAAAACAAACCAATATGAAATACAAGGAAACTAAAACAAACATGGACTACATGGACTATCATGGTTTACCCATGATTAGATGAAACCAAAACGACCCGGACAAATGGAAATGATCACGTTCACATGAACATGCATGGCATGCATACGTACCCACGATCTCTTTATTCATGCAAATCCAAAACTCCTCCCCTTAAACAAGATCTTCATCAAATATCTTGTTTAACCACACACATACCCATAGCCTTACGAATCTCGTTAAATGCTTCTTCCTTGATTGGCTTAGTCATCCCATCAGCTATTTGTTGTTTAGAGCCACAAAATACAAGTTGAATTAGTTGCTTGTCCACCAACTCCCTCAAATAATGATATCGAACATCAATATGCTTCGTCCTCCTATGCATGATCGGATTCTTGGATAACTTAATAGTGGAGGTATTATCACAATGAATCATAATACTTCCAATCTTTTCTTCCATCTCTTCTAATAAATCTTTCATCCAAACACAATGGCACGCACATAATCCAGCGGCCAACTACTCCGCTTCGGTTGAAGAAAATGTCACAATTTCTTGCTTTCTTGAACACCAACATACTGCAGCGTTACTAATTAAACACACGTAGCCTGATGTACTTTTTCTATCTTCACCATCTCTAGCATAGTTGCTGTCGGTGAACACGGATAAACCCGCCTTCTTTTTCTTGTCATACTTTAAACCATAATTGCACGTTCCCTTGACATATCTCAGGATTCTTTTTGTTGTAAGAAGATGATCCTCACGTGGTGCTGACATGAACCTAGAGATAAGACTCACAACATACATAATGTCCGGCCTAGACACTGTTAAATACATAAGACTTCCAACTAAACTTTTGTACAATGTTTCATCAATCTCCTCCCCTGATTCATACTTAGTCAAAATGGCTCCTGGTACCATAGGCACATGGACTGCATTTGCATCTTCCATCCCAAATCTCCTGAGCACCTCCTTGGCATACTTTTCTTGACTGATTTCTATAGCAACATCTGTTTGATTGACCTCTATTCCCAGAAAGTATTTCATCTTTCCTAAGTCAGTCATATCGAATTCCCTCTTCATAGACTTTTTAAAATCATCACATACTTGTTTATCACTTCCTGCATAGATCAAGTCATCTACATATAAGCTCACCATTAAGAACTTGTTTGACATACTTCTGATAAACAATATGTGATCATGATTGCTCTTCTTGAAGCCTTCTCTCACGAAATAAGCCTCAATTCTATGATACCAAGCTCTAGAGGCTTGCTTTAAACCATAAAATGCATTTTTTGAGCTTGTAAACTTTATCTTCCTTTCCCTTCTAGACAAAACCCTTTGGCTGCTCAACATAAATAGTTTCCTATAATTCCCCATGTAAGAAAGCGCTCTTAACATCTAGTTGGTACACTGTCCATTCTCTTTTTGCAGCCACCGCTAAGAAAATCCTGATGGTGTCCCATCTAGCAACTGGAGCAAAGACCTCGGTATAATCCACCCTTTTTTTAGCATATCCCTTCACCACTAATCTTGCTTTATACTTTTCAACTTTTCCTTTCTCATTCAACTTTGTCTTGAAAACCCATTTAACTCCAATTGGTTTTACTTCCGGTCCAACATTAACTAGCTCCCAAGTCTTGTTCCTTTCAATGGCCTCAATTTCAGATTTCATGGCTGCTACCCATTTTTCTTCTTTAGCAGCTTCCTCATAAGTCGTAGGATCTTCTAGGGTGTTGTACATAGCCATCATGTCTTCCTTTACAAAGCTGGTATAGTAGTCTTCCATCCAAACAGGTGTCTTTCTAATTCTAGTGGTTGTTACATTACTTGGTTGTACGTTGGTATCACCTTCATTATCCATTTGTATCTCACTTATTTCTTCTCCTAGCACTTCTTCAGAAGTGGCTTGGGTTGAATCTTCTTGAGTAGTTATTGTGTCCCCATGAGGGCCTTCTTCTGTTAAGGATGAAACAGGTTGAGGAGTTGCTTCAACACCTGCATCATTTTCTTCTTCTTCAACAACAAGCTCCTGTGTTTCTTTCCCCTCTATGTTCCAGTCCCATTTAGCCTCTTCATCAAATGTGACATCTCGACTTATCACCAGCCTTTTAGTGATTGAATCATAAAGCCTATATGCTTTTGACTCCACACTAACACCGAGGAAGATGCATTTGCGACTCCTGTCATCCAACTTGGTTCTTAATTGTGTTGGTACATGTGCATAACCAATACTCCCAAACACCCTAAAGTGACTCACACTTGGTTTAACCCCGGTCCACAATTCCTCGGAAACTTTCTTATCTAAACTTCGACTAATGCATCTATTCAATACATGACATCCCCAAGCAATTGCCTCTGCCCAGAAATGTTTTGGCATTTTCTTCTCTGCCAAAATGCATCTTACCATATTCATGAGAGTTCTATTTCTCCTCTCTGCCACCCCATTTTGTTGGGGTGTGTATGCAGCCGTGAGTTGTATTTTTATTCCCATCATTTCACAAAACGTTTTGAACTCATGAGAAGTGAATTCTCCTCCTTTATCACTTTTTAAGCATTTAATATAAATTCTAGTTTCATTTTCAACTTGTGCTTTAAAAAGTTTAAATTGTTCAAAAGCCTCCCCTTTTCTACACAACATATAAACCCAAGTCTTTCGAGAGTAATCATCGATTAAAACTAACACATACCTTTTGTTTCCAAGAGACTTGGGGTTGATGGGTCCACATATATCCTTATGCACCAATTCCAGCTTCTCGGTAGCATGCCATTTGCTTCTCTTGGGAATTTCAACACGATTTTGTTTTCCAATTGTGCAAACCTCACACACTTGTGTTCGTTCGCCCACCTTTTGGAGCCCACTAACCATGCCGTTGAACTGCATTGCTCGAAGCGCCTTGTGATTTACGTGTGCAAAACGTTTGTGCCATAAATCTTCTCCTGTGATGACTTGCATGCACGTATCGCTGTCGTTTGGCTCTGCAAACATGGGAAACATTCGGTTCCTAGTCATTTGTGAAGTTAGAAATAGACCTCTTTCCGGGTGATATGCCTTTCTAGTACCTCCTTGAAAAAAGAAGGATACTCCCTTATCTTGAAGTTGCCCCACGCTGATGAGGTTTGAAGTCAAATCTGGTGCAAAGTACACGTTGGTAATGATCTGAGTTGCCCCATCAACACGTAACTTCACATCCATGATTCCCTTTACTTCCAACCGCTTGTCGTTTCCTAGCTTGACTGAGTGAATGAAATTCTCATCCAATTTCATAAACCAAGACTTGTTCCCAGTCATGTGATTTGAGCACGCGGAGTCAAGAAACCATATTCCTTCCTTCCCTTCTTTTAATGTTTCCGACGTGGCCATCAATACCTTTTCCTCCCTTTCATATTTTCCAACATCCACAATTGCTATTAATAACAATTATTCACTTTCATCATACTCAACATAATTCACGTTCTTCTCTTCTGTGGAACATTCATATTGAAAATGTCCTAGCTTATGACATTTGTAACACTCTATGTTACTCTTATCGAAGAAACCACGTCCTCTGCCCCTGCCTCTTCCTCCTCTAGTATTGAATGATTTTCCTCCCCCACGACCTCGTGCGTATGAGGTGTCTTGCTCTACCTTGAGAACTTGTTCTTTCGTCGGTTTCTTCAATAACTTATGTTCATGAACCAGAAGGGAACTCTGCAACTCATCTACAGTAATCTTATCCAGATCCTTTGATTCTTCGATCGAACACACAATGAAATTAAAATTTTCAGCGAGTGTTCTAATTACCTTCTTAACTATCTTCACATCAGTCATGTCATCTCCACACGTCCTCATGTCATTCGCAACGACCATTACCCTTCCAAGATAGTCAGTCACATTTTCGCTTGTCTTCATCTCTAGTACTTCAAAACTTCTCCGCAATCTTTGAAGTTGAGCCCTTTTAACTCGTGCACTTCCTTCATACTTGTTCTTCATGGCCTCCCATACTTGTTTGGAGGTTTCCTTTTGAGTAATTGTTTTCAGGATTGACTTATCAATAGATTGAAAAAGATAATTCAATACCTTCAGATTCTTCAACTTATTGTCTTCATAATTCTTCCGCTGTGTCGTTGTTGCTTGTTCTCCAGGCCTTATCTCTCCATACCCGTCAGTCACCACATTCCAACACTCCTTTGATTGAATGAGATTCTTCATGACCATGCTCCAATGGTCATAATCTCTATCAAACTTTGGTACATGGGTCGCCTTGAACTTGCTCATCTCCTTCGTCATACCTACGACGAATTCTCCTTCTACTCAGCACTCTCTCTCTAATGGATCTTTCAATTGTGCTTGGATACCATTTGATGTGTCAAGTGCATAAAGGAACACAATATTTTAGTGCATAAAGGAACACAATATTTTAGGGCATAAAGACATTCATCACATTAACCAGCCTTAAATAGGCAAACAATACACCGAAACAAACCAATACGAAATACAAGGAAACTAAAACAAACATGGACTACATGGACTATCATGGTTTACCCATGATCACATGAAACCAAAACGACCCGGACAAATGGAAATGATCACGTTCACATGTACATGCATGGCATGCATACGTACCCACGATCTCTTTATTCATGCAAATCCAAAAGACCCCGCTGACCGAGTTAGTCGGGTCAGCCGGGTCAGCCCGGTCAGCTGAAAATAAACAGCCCCTAAATACTTTAGAAAACAAAGAATAAGTAAAATATTTAATGAATGATTACATTAAAAGTTATGAATTATTCCTCTTTACAAACCAATCAGAGCTAATGAACTCTAAAATTTAGAACAGGAAACGGAAAAAAAAAAGTAACGGGTCAATTTAAACACGTCAAATCAAGTTTTGTTGTATTTTGTTTTTTTGATTGCTATGTATTTAGTTTCTTAAAGTTGAACACACACGGATCCTAAAAATTGAAAAAAAAATCTATTACAAGGGAACTAAAAGATTGCATTTCAAAACAATTTAGGGGCTATTTTTTACAACTTCTGAATGATTAAGTGTTAAACTAATAAGAAGTTTGAATCATTTAATGTTGAACCATTAAGAGGTCTTAACTATTAAAAGATATTTTATCGTTTAACTATTCAAAGACAAATGTCTGACCAATTCAGATAACATGTTTTAACCATTCAGCATTAGACCGCTTAATCATTCAGTATCAGTATAATGTTTAACCATTCAGAGGTAAATGTCTTAACCATTCAGAGGTAAATGTCTTAACCATTCAGACATGTGTTGGCGAAACAAACAGTCTGAATTATTAAGTGTTGAATCATTCAGACATCTAAACCATTAAAATATTAATTAAGAGGGTGACAAACAACCCCATGATACATAAGATCAATACTTTTTAAAAAAAATTAGAATTTATTGATACCTAAGAACAGTTCATCCTCTTTTTTATCTTTTAGTATTGTTTATACACATGATAGGGCTTGCCCATAGGTATTCTTCTCTTTTTTTCTAAATCAACAGGCATGGGTTCATATACGACGGGCTTTTAGGTTTTGGTTTTTCTTTTATTTTATTTGTCATATTCAGATTTATCACTAATTATATAATTTTTTTCTCTTATAATTATAAAATATAATGTTTCTTAAATTACAATAAAACTATGACAAATTATTTATTTTTATATATGTTTCAATATAAATTGTATTCAAATATGAGTCAGGTAAAATGTTACTCTTATTTACGTTTTGATATTCTTTTGATCAAAACTATAAACTAAACTGCATTCAAAATCAATTCGGGTAAAAATTAATACATTTTATTCCTTCTACTTTCATATATGCTTTTTTGTCTTCTTTACCGTTAATTTCAACAAGCACGAAATCCAAACATATCTTTGCGATACATTTGTTTTATCTGTATTTTTATATAAATTCTGTTCAATGTCGATCCGTCTCAACGCACAAGGTCACCGAGTAGTTGTATATAGGATTGCAAACGAACCGAACGAACATGAACAAGGCCTTGTTTGTGTTCGTTCGTTAAGAAATAAACTTGTTCATAAACTGTTCACGAACGCGTATCGAACGGGATTTCTTGTTCGTGTTCGTTCATTAAGAAAATGAACATGTTCATGAAATGTTCACGAACACTTACCGAATGCAAACGAATACAAACAACTGTTCATAAAAATGATGAACACACAAAAATTCATAAACACAAACGAATACAAATTATTATATATTTATTCTAGAATAAAATATATATTTTTTATTACAAATATTACATAAAATTAATAAAAAATAATAAGTAGTTAACATATATATCAAAAAATACTTGATATAATAGTCATAAAAATAACTGATACAATAATTAAGAATATAAACGAACACTTTATCGAACGTTCACGAACGAACACTAACGAACATAAACGAACACATTATCGAACGTTCGCAAACATAAATGAACGAACGCGGGTTGTGTTCATGTTCGTTTGTTTAACTAAACAAGCGTAATTTTTCGTGTTCGTGTTCGTTCATTTACTAAACAAACTTCCCGTCAAACGGTTCACAAACTGTTCGCTTAACATTCAGTTCGTTTGCAGAACATTCAGTTCGTTTGCAGCCGTAGTTGTATACGATGAAAAGTGAGCAAGTTGGCGAGTTGCTTAATGGCCTAACCACAATAACTATACGCGTGTTTCAAGTTGACACTATCATCATCCAAAAGTCCAACTTGTTTGATTAATTTGAAAAAGTATTTCGGTCAAAATCTGACTATTATACATCAGAAACATCATGGAAACAAACAATAAACAACAAACCCCAAATCATTATCATCAAATCAAACTTATATATATACACACATAAGCGTAACATCTAAACGTACTATATTCTTTCATATCATTACATCAATATATCATACAACAAAACATGGACACAAAGTTCTATGAAGCATCATTAACAGGCGACGTACAAGCGCTTAATGTAATAGTTCAACAAGACCACCTGATTCTCGACAGACTCTCACTCACCGGACTCAATGAAACCCCCCTCCACATCGCCGCCATGCGCGGCCACCACCGCTTTGCCGCCCTTCTCCTCACCCACAACGCGAAGCTCGCTACCGCCTTGGACTCCCGAAGGCAGACCCCGCTCCACCTCGCCTCCGCCAACGGGCACCTGGAGACGGTCCAGGAGCTCGTGCGAGCGGGGGGTCGGGACGTGTGTTGTTACCGGGATCAAGACGGGTTGACCCCTCTTCATTTGGCCGCTGTTAATGAACGGTTGGAGGTTGTTAAGGTGCTGGTTCGGGCTAACCGCGATGCGGTTAAGGAGGTTTCGGCTAGCGGAGAGACGATTTTGCATATGTGTGTTGGTTATAACTGTGTTGAGTCGTTGAAGGTGTTGATGGAATTGTGGGATGAAGATGAGTTGGCTAAGGTTACAGATCATAGTGGAAATACTCTATTGCATACTGCTGGTATCAATAAGCATACACAGGTTAATTCTTTAGACCCTAAATGTTTTTATATCTGTTTTTAGATTTCGGATATCATGTGCGACAAAACATAATCTATAATATAAAAACTTATAGATATATAAAAAAAACTACTAATACCATGATGATTGTTAACGTTAAGTGACTAGATATGATGTAACTAAATATATATAGTGGGACATCCAATGTTAATTTTAGAAGTTTTTAAAGTATCCTAATGATATTTTCTCTTGTTTTATGTAGATTTTAAACTACTTGCTCGGTATACCAAGCATCAAAGCTAATGGAAATGCTGTAAACAGACTCGGATTAACCGCACTCGATGTTTTGGATCAGTGTCCCCGCGATCTCAAATCGCTTGAAACACGCGAAATTCTGATGGAAGCGGGTGTTTTGAGAGCGAATGACGTTAGACCTCTGCCCAAACCATCACACTCATTAACGAAATCCACACGAAATAAACAAAAAGGGTTCCTATCAAGAGCATGGGCTCGATATGTGAACGACGAGCACCATTGGATCGAGAAGCAACGTGGGGTTCTAATACTTGCTGCTTTAGTGGTGGCGGGGATGTCGTTCCACTCGGGACTTAGCCCTCCGGGCGGTACGATTACAAACACCCAAAATGGTAGATATTCGCTTGGAAATGCAGTTCAAACCGAAGTAGATATGGACCAGTTCAACCAATTTGTAGCGTATAATACGATCACTATGATAATTTCATTGGCCATAGTGCTTGTGTTGATCAGTGGACTTCCATTGAGGAACAAGTTTTGGATGTGGGTGCTTACGCTTGTGACGCTGTTCGCTATGGTGTGCATGGTGGCTACTTATCTGCAGTCGTTGAGTATGATGGCGCCCGATGGGTATGTTAATGTGACAAGCGTTTGGATTAGTTTGATTTGGATGTTGGGTTGTGCGGTGATCGCGTTGATTCACACGATCTTTTTCGTCGTTTGGGTGGTGATGAAGCTCTCAAAGTGCGGGATGCACGCGACACACGATAAAGGGAAACATGATGCAGGTGAGGTTTGATGTTGATGCTGATGTTGATGTTGTTGTCGTATAGTTTGTCATTGTTGTTTCAACACAGCCTTTGCATGAATTTTATCATTAGATTGTATTATATGTGTATAACTTATTAACTTGTGTGTTAAATGTTTGTATGATTAATGTTATTTTGTTCTTGTATCTTGTATAAAGACATATTAGCCTTTTACTTGTACAATGAAAAAGCATCATATAGTTTTTGTACACCACGTACTGAGTGCTCTTGAACAATTGTATAATAATGATACGAGTCAAATGTAAAACTGTATAAAAAAAGAGACCTTTTAAACTATAGAATGAGTTAATGTAAAAAGGTATAAATACGAAACTACCAAGGAGTCAAATAGATTAAAAAAATTATACACAAATGATCATTTACGTCAAATGAGTTGAATGTAAGAAAATCATAAATCATAAATAGATAGATATAAAAAAGATTGACTACAAAATTGAAACCGATCATGAATTAGTTTAATGTAAAAAGAAAGTTTGAAGATGATGTGAATTAGTCAAGTTAAGTAAAGATAAAGAAGTATAAAATGACGTTTCAAAGCGCAAAAGGTTAAATGGTATGAAAATAGACATGGTTCAAATGGGATGACCATAAACTTATAAAAGTGGTGCAAAAATGATACACGTCAAAATAAGAGATATAAAAAATGTTAATTAATGATTTTCATACATTGTACCTTGTCTCTAGCTATAAAAAATTACAACGATAGACTAATCTTTCACCATTCTTAATAAGTATAATCCTAGATAAATAAATTGTCATTAAATTTTTTAAAATTAATTACAATTAGGTTTTTTGTAGCGCATGTTGCAAGGAATTTTACACGATATAGAATAAAAAATTACAAATACAACAACACACGTAACAAAAGATAGTTTCAATGTAAAATCCCAACACATTAAGAAGGGCGCAAAAAACATTGCAATGGCTATCACGCCGCCGTAAAACTATAACGCAACGTAAAAACGTCACCACACCATAAATCCTCAAAAGTGCACACTGTCATCAAAGTCGTACTCCGTTGTTAATACGATACAAAAAAAAATGTGAATATAACCAAAGGTTGTCGCACATTCTTTTTTTAAAAGTTCACAAATAAAAGTTATTAAAAATAAAATTACTAAAATCAAATGAATTAAAAGCATATATTTTATATAGTTTGAGGGTTGAAAATAAACTTAAAAAAAGAACAAAAACACTATTGTTCCTCACTCTTTTAGTATACATAGTGATATAAATTACGAAGGAACAATAAAATAGCTTAAAACCAACCTCCCCGGCCTAGATGACCTTTAAAAAGTTTTACTTCTAAGCATAAGAAACAAAGGTTATTGCGAAAGAACAAAATCCTATAACTATTACACATAAAAAAACACATTAAGTACATCATTTTGACAAATATTAACACACATCAAACTATACAACAACATCAAGTTAATGCAAAGACTATGTTGAATGAAAAATAACAAACTACACAACAACAACATCAAACTTCAAGAGCACCCTCGTCCCCTCGTCTAACCGTCTTCGGCTTCCAGCACTTTATCACAACCCAAACGAAGAAAAAGATCGTATGAATCAACGCGATCATCCCACAAACCAACATCCAAATCAAACTAATCAAAACACTCACCCCATCCACATACCCATCTGGTGCCATCACGCTCAACGATCGCCAATAAGTAGCCACCATACACACCATAGCGAACATGGTTCCAACCGTAAGCACCCACATCCAAAACTTGTTCCTTAATGGAAGTCCACTAATAAGCACAAGGACTATGGCCAATGAAGTTATCATGGTTATCGTATTATACGCTATAATTTGGCTGAATATATCCATGTCTACTTCTGCCAAAACTGCGTTTCCAAGCGAATATCCACCATTTTGGCCGCTTGTAAAAGTCCCGCCCGGAGGGTACATCCCCGAGTAGAACGACACCCCTGCCACCACTAAAGCAGCAAGTATTAGAATCCCACGGTTCTTTTCGATCCATTGGTGGTCATTGTTCACATATCGAGCCCATGCTCTTGATAGGAACCCTTTTCGTTTATTCTGTGAGGATTGTGTTAACGAGTGTGATGGTTTGGGTAGAGGTTGTCCGAGGTCATTTGCTCTCAAAGCATCTGCTTCCATTAGAATTTCTCGCGTCTCAAGCGATTTGAGATCTCGAGGACATTGATCTAAAACGTCGAGTGCAGTTAATCCGAGTGTGTTTACAGCATTTGCATTAGCTTTGATGCTTGGTATGCTAAGCAAGTAGTTTAAAATCTGGAAGAAAAAAAACATGTGAAAACAAACTCGACATAACATTAACTTTTCAACTTTCATTAAACATATAACATGTGAAAGTTCACGATATAACATTAACTTTTCAACTTTCACTAAATAAAATCATTGTTTTTGCCCGAAACACCCATCACAAAGAATGAAAACGTCAGAATATTACACGTGTCTTGTCCTTGAGTTACAAAATTGGCTGTCACTTTTGTTATATGATGATTACTAGGTTAGTTCCCGTGTAATACACGGATTGAATAAATAAAATATGAAATAATTATTAATAAAAATTTATTTATTATAAATCATGCTTGAAGATAAAACATGATTATAATTTACCTATAAATAACTACTTTAAGTAAATAAACAATAATGTATTTTTTTAAACTTTTTTTTTATAAAAATCGAATTTTTAAATATTTTGTTTAAAAGAAACGATTTTTTTAATTTCGTTGTATTTTGTTTCTTATAAAATTTTGTTTTAAAAGTATTATTTTAATAAAAAATAGGTTCTTAATTTATTAAATTATATATTTTTTAATTTGAAAATGGTATGAGTAATAATATTAGTATTAAATGTTATTATTAATAATATAGAGAAATATGAAAGTAAGTATAATGAGGTTTACGATTGTTTCACGCTTAATTTGGTTTTTTTATAGATAGATAGATAGGCTAAAAACTCATTAAATAAATATATTAAATTTTAATATAAAATATATATGTAAAATAAACATGAATAGTTACTGTATAATTTTTTAATATAAAATAGAATTAAATTTATATATGCGTAATAGTTCAAGAAATAAAACAATTATAATATTTTTTAACTCTCTTATGTAAATAGTTTCATTTTTAAACATTCGTTTTAAGATTTTTTTATGAAATATATTTTTTTATAAAAATATTTTTTTTAAAAACCCGGTTTGTGATTATTCTGGTTGTTTTAAAAAGACTGTTTTAAAATATTTCACATGTTTATAATTTTTGTTTTAAAACAAAACGATTTAAAATATTTTGTTAAAAAATGTTTAGTGTTTTAGAAAATTTCATATTATTTTAGTTTTTTGTTATTTAGATTGTAGTTAAAAGATGTGATTTAAAAAAATTAGATAAGTGAGAAAAACATAACAATTAATAGAATTTACATTTAATAAGAGAAAAATTTGTAGAAGTATTTAAATTACTATAATACCCTTTTGGAGGGAAAATTGATATGTGAATATCTAGAAAAATGACAAGTGTTAAAACCATGGTTTAAAAGAATGACAAGTGGCAAAAGAAACATTGTTTAATTAGAGGTTATAGATTTCTACGAGCCAATGAGTTCTAAATC
The DNA here is from genome assembly GCA_018326385.1 of Flaveria bidentis. NCBI lineage: Eukaryota > Viridiplantae > Streptophyta > Magnoliopsida > Asterales > Asteraceae > Flaveria > Flaveria bidentis. Next base: position 21,273 of record BJCM01083592.1, on the reverse strand, counting down.
AACTGGTTTAGAAGGAGGCACCTTATGAATTTTCAAAGTGAAGATCATAAGTTGGAGTCTCACTAGGTGCAATATGCTCTTAGTGGACCAAATGTTTTACCACAGTGGTCTTTAGGTGGTGGGTTTCCCTTGAAATGGTGGGCGAGCCAGGTCACCAGCGTTGTTTGTGTTTGCGGACGTGAGTGACCTTTCGCTATTAGGTTTACCCGGGTGACTGATCTTAAAAATTATTCGTTAGCCGTTAAAAAAAAATATTTCAACGAAAAAGTAGAATTGCATGTTATTTCATGTTTTTTATATAATTTAGAAATGAAGACTAACATCGAGAAGCTGATGTGAATGAGCTTATGTTTTTTAATTTTTAATTTTGAGACTTTCCTCCACTTTAAAACTAATGTACCTGTATATGTCTATTGCTAGCAGCAACATGCAAAAGGGTGTTTCCACCATGATCAGTGATCTTAGCCAATTCATCTTCATCCCACAACTCCATCAACACCTTCAACGACTCAACACAATTATAATTAACACACATATTCAAAATAGTTTCTCCGGTAGCCGAAACCTCCTTAACCGCATCGCGGTTAGCCCGAACCAGCACCTTAACAACCTCCACACGTTCATTCACAGCTGCCATATGAAGAGGGGTCAATCCATCTTGATCCCGGTAACAACACACGTCGCGGCCCCCCGCACGCACGAGCTCCTGGACCGTCTCCAGGTGCCCGTTGGCGGAGGCGAGGTGGAGCGCGGTCCGCCTTCGGGAATCCAAGGCCGTAGCGAGTTTCGGGTTGTGGGTGAGGAGAAGGGCGGCGAAGCGGTGGTGGCCGCGCATGGCGGCGATGTGGAGGGGGGTTTCATTGAGTCCGGTGAGTGAGAGTCTGTCGAGGATCAGGTGGTCTTGTTGAACTATTGCATTGAGCACTTGTAATTCGCCGGTTAATGATGCTTCATAGAGCTTTGTTTCCATATTTGTTGATATGAAAGAGCATCATACATATGGTCTTATACTCTTAAAAGTTGACCAATAATATTCCTTTTGTATTGTGAGAATCATCGAAATAAACATGTAAACAATCTTTACATTGACTTTAAGCTTATTAAGGTTGGATGTTAAGCTAGCTAAAATTTAGCTTGCATAAAAATGATGAAATGTAGTATGGGTTCATGAAAACAACAAATTAAATGAATATAAGTTTATAGAAAGGTTAAATTCTAGCCATTGGCTATTTGGCTAGCCCCCTTTTAGTAGTCTACTATAGATTAACCTACCTGTGTTTTTAGTATTTCAACCGGCACTTGACATGTGTATTGATTTTATTTGTGTTTTTTGACACTACATGTCTTTTTTTTTTCTGGTTAGCTTCAGTCTATATGTTTTTAATTTAATTTAAAGCTTGTTTAACAGTCTCTTAATAGTTATAATTTTTTAATAGTCAATAGATAAACGTAAGTCTAAATTATTAAGAGATAACATCTTATCTGTTACTTATTAACAATTCAGATTTAAGTCACATTTTACCCACTAAAAGACTATCTAAATTTATTGTTTGTTTGGCTTAAAAGATTATTAACAGGTTTGATTCAGTAATTTACTCTATTTTATTATGTTCAAGGGGGTTCCTCGACGTTTCCCATGAATAGTTGACCAAGATTGCCTCAAATGATGTACGTTTAATGTATGTTAATAATTAATATGTTGCTTACTGAATAAGATGTTCCTTTGTATTTGACCAAGACTTTTTCAAAGTCAAACAAATCAGAATATTAGATGGTGACAACAAGCATACATTATTCATTATTGTGATTAACAAGCAAGTTGCCAGCTGGTTCCCTTTACCAGATATATTAGTTATTATATGATTTGGATTATAAAAATTATATCTTTTAAGATAAGATCAACGTGAAAGCGAGACAAGACACAAGACATCTAGTTTTGATACAAAGTAATTGACTGATTAAACATAACTAATCGTGTTAAGTTCAACTTGAAAGGGTATTCATTAGGGTTTAATATACACACACCTCAATGTATAAATCGACATCTCATTTATACGTCCCGTATAGCACCATACGCAGCGTATAGAGTCGAAAATACTGAAAACGAGGAAAATTCAGGGTGCTGTCAGAAAGCTATATGCCTCATATAGCCGTATACGAAACATATAGAACTATACGACACGTATAACAAATTTTAACACTGACTACGAGAAATAATTCAAAGATTATCAGATGGTTGCCAGAGGGTTTATACGTCTCGTATAAGATTATACGACCCACCTATACGACAAGTATGACGCTATACGATCCCTACAGAAATTTGAACTGTTGATTTAAAGTTCTATATATCCCAACCCATTTATTATTGCAGCCAATTTATTATCGTTTAAGACATCATATATTATCTTTTTTTTCTTAAGAAATTACTAAAGACATAACTTTTTTGTAATTTGAATATAATTAACGTATTTTAGTGTTATTATGTCATAATTTGACCTTACAATCACTTAGTCTCAACTATTAACGTAGATGAGTTTAAAAAGGATAATAAATAATTAGTTTAGTATATGCTGCTACTCTCCATGTAACCCTAAAAGAAAAGACCATAAGGTAAAATACCTTCTATGAAATTTTATTAAAACTTGTAGGTTATGTTTGCACATTGCGTTGGGTTGATTTTTGATAAACATATGTATCGAATCTTATATAAATATAAGAATGTCGTAACAATATAGCTAAGTTTAAAAAACATTATTTTGCTAGAAAATCAACTTCAAGGAAAACAAAAACGAGTTTAAAAATTAAAAAATATATATTAAAATTTATTCTATTTGACACCTTCTTCATTTCGGTAATTTGGTATTTAGGGTGTGGGATAAAGTTTGTCATGCTGTAAAGTTCCAAGATCAATTCAGCCTACGCTCTCTAAGATGTTATTAGCATCTAAACTATGACCCTTTTCGAGTGGTCGTAAATATATTCTTAATGTGCTTATCCTAATAACTTTTCGTTGCATATGAAAGACAATAAACAAGAAACAAACCAAGGACAAAGAATATGTCATCAAAGAAGTCAAGTCATTCGCTTTCCCTTTTAGTGTATCGTTTCTCTTTTTAACGAGCTTTTTAACGGTGGTCTATGCAATTAGATTTTTATGAGTTTACTGTACACACGTGCGGTTCATAATTCTAGTTTTACTTAAATTATCATATAAATTATTATTATCATATATTTGTGTTCTGATTTTAGAAAGAAAAAAAGAACTTAATTTAGATTAAACAAAATGCTAAGGGGTTGTTTGATTACACTAACTCAGTATGATCTGATTGAGTTAGAAGCTGACCTAGTTAGAAGTTCTGACTGGGTATGCATCTAACTGAAACTTGTCTGTTTAATTCAGTATCTGACTAAGTAAAAAATTGTACATTTTCTAATCAATTAGAATCATTAACAATCTTAATCAACTATTAAATTAAAACCGAAACCACCACACCACCACCACAACAACCACCGTCACCGTACACATTCCAAGGGGGTCGCACGCAAGTGGGTCGCACAACAGGGGGTTCGCGCAGCAAGTGGGTTTGGCCGAGGGGGCTCGCGCGCAGGTGGGTTTGGCCGAGGGGGGTCGCGCGCAGGTGGGTTTAGCGGAGGGGTCCCGCGCAGGTGGGTTTGGTCGTGTTAGCATGTTTTGATTTAGGGTCTGGGTCAGCAATGGAGACCCGATCAGCTAGCCCCAAAACCAAAATCAAATGAGCTGACCCGCTGACCGAGTCAGCCGACCAGCCGTGTCAGCTGAAAACAAACAAGCCCTAACTGCCTGACTGTGCTATTTAAGATAAATTGGGCCGGATACAGTGGGCGAAAGCAATAAAGTTGTTGGACCGGAGCACAAGACACCTGGGCCAGAAGAAGTTTGAACCCAAAAAAAATGCCAATAATCGATTTACACGTTGTGTGAAATATGAATGGTGACTTTAAACTTATGTGAGTGAATCAAACTTATGTGAGTCGACCATTCGTGAATTGTTTAGCTAGAAAATTGTTAATCTTCATATATAAAAATATGAAAAAAATTATTTAGTTAATTGAACAAACGAACATGAACACACAGCTTGTTTGTTAACTTATGTTTCTTAGTGTTTGTTTATATTTATTCTTTCACATTCTGAATTCTTTTATGTTTGTTCATTAAGGTACAATTACATCTTTACTCAAAGAAGTTGAGTGCCCCATTTTAAAACCATAGCCTAGTCCATTTCAAATTTTAGATCAATAACACTTGTACATTTTGTTTTAACTATTATACACTGACAGTTATATACTTGTTATCTAAATCTCTTTCTACTTCACATCTGTTAAACAGTATATACAAATGAATTATAAGGTTCTTTTGATTCTCTACCTGCCTATTTTCATACCTCAAAAAATATGTGGTTCTAATTATATCTAAGAAGGGGTCAAAACTTTTTAAAAAAAATCACAATTATTACCCTCCATCCATTTTGAGTTACTAAACTCAAAACTATCAGGATCTCCAATCAAGTGTTATTATCTCATTGATTCAATCTAATTATGGTCAACAAACCATTGCCAAAAAAATTAAAAATTAAAAATGAAAAACATCTTTAACACAAACTGGATATTCTTTTTCCTTTGATCCTGATTTAATTTATTATTTCACAACCCAATTTTGTTGGGTGCATTTCCTTTGGTTAAGGTTCATATTTGTGCATAAAAAATTTGAAAAAAAAACAAGAAAAAACAATGTCATTCACAGGAACTTTGGATAAATGCAAAGCTTGCGACAAGACTGTGTATTTTGTTGATTTATTATCTGTTGATGGGGTTACTTATCATAAAGCTTGCTTTAGATGCAGTCATTGCAAAGGCACTCTCGCGGTTTGTTTACTCTATCTTCTTCAAATCTTTATCCTTTTGCGTTAAATGGATGTTTCGATTTCAATAGTTGATTATTGGAATGGAAATCAAAGTTTACGAGCATTTGGCGTCACGCTTCCACCGGTTTTAGCTTATGTTTGTGGGAGAGAATATGAATACACAGTCCAAAATCACCATCATTTTCTTGTGTGTTATTGTTTATTATCAAAAGTCAAAGTTATTGTTTTCATAATTCAAATTTCACATACGTTGATTTCAGATTGTGATGTCACAAGTTTCTAAATGCTGTATTTCTTTTCGTATAATGATAACATTATTGAATTCGTGGAGGTTAAATGAACATTTTCGTTGCAATCTGAAGTTAAAAATGGATGGTTTGACCTTCAAAAGTCAACTATCAAGTTTTTGATGAATAAGAATCTATTGCAGATGAGCAACTACTCATCCATGGATGGTGTTCTTTACTGCAAGCCTCACTTTGAACAACTCTTTAAAGAATCTGGGAATTTCAGCAAGAATTTCCAAACATGTAAGATCTTTAAGATTATACATACATGCATCATTGTTAACATGTTGCGCACACGCATGTGTATGATTTTGTAATGCTTGTTATTTGTTTTCTGGTTACTTCTGTTATAAGGTCTATTGATTTTCCCTTTTGTATTTAATTTTTGCAGCGAAACCAGATAGAGAAAACACGGTATGTTAATCATATAGTTCTGTTATATGTCCAAAAGGAAATAACATTTAAATTCTAGAAATCTTTATGATTAAAACGAATATTTAGAATTTACATTGATGCAGCAGTCAAGAGCACCAAACAAGCTTTCTTCTATGTTCTCCGGCACCCAAGACAAATGTAGACAATGTAACAAAACCGTCTACCCCCTTGAAAAGGTTAGTACCATGATTATTATTACATGACTAAACGTTGCAGAAACTACTCTCTTGGTAACAATTTAGGGGTCAACTATATAGAAAGAAACAAAGGACATATCTCTTGTTACTATAGTAGTCAAGGCACTCATAAGAAGTTCAATTAAGTTTTGGTTAGATTTTAGTTAATTCTGTAAATTCCTGTCAAGTTATTGTCTGAACAGTTTAAGCTAGTCTGAAACATTAACAAACGGTCTAGAATCAGCCAAAAACAACGTACAATCATCTAAACAAGCTTAAAACAAGTCAAAAACCTCTGAGAATACCTTGTTCACATCGCGTGTTTTACTTTTAAAAAAAATCGCTTTTTAAGCATCTTGCTCTTAGGCCCAAGAGGCTAGGACCCAGCCTGTATGCCTTAGGTGCGCATTAAGCCTTTGACTACTATGGTTGATACTAGAATAAAAAAAACTCTTTAACATTTATATGAACTACTATACACCAATCAAAACACACATTTGATTACATTTATTCCTTACAAACACTTATAGGTGACAATGGAAGGAGAACCATACCACAAACTATGCTTCAAATGTGCTCATGGAGGCTGCCCTCTCACACACTCATCATATGCTGCCCTTAATGGCATTCTTTACTGCAAACACCATTTTGCTCAACTCTTCATGGAGAAAGGAAACTATAGTCATGTCCTCGAGGCCGCTAATAGAAAGAGCAATGTGAAGGTGGAAGACGTCGCGCCTGATCCACCACCGCCACAGGAGGAAAGTGGCGGAGATGAAGGAGAAGGAGGAGGAGGAGAAGCGGAGGAGGAACGTCAACCAGAACCGCCAACGGAGGAGGAGAAACAACCGGAAGAGGATCAGTCCTAAACTAATTCAAACACTTTATATATATACATGAACAAATCTTGGTTTCTTTGTTGATGTAACTTTGTCAAGACTGTTTTCTTAATTTTCATGACCATTGAAATCATGAGTTTTTTCAATGGTTTTGTTTTTTATTAGCTTTATTTTGTTTTAAAAGTTGATTATTTGTAATGTGTAAACTTTTAAAATTTAAATATAAATCAAGAAACTGTCTTGTGGAATGTGGATATGTGAAATAACAGAAGTTATTGTGTCATTAATTTGTGTAATTATATATATGTACACTAATTATCAACTTTGTTATTATGCATTAGTAGTTATACAATATGATTTTAGGGGTTGTATTCATCATTTGTCTTATTTAATATATATTGATTATCAAGTTAGCTATGTATTATGGGTTGTATATTGTGCGTAGTTGGGTTGTACTTTTGTTTTTTTTCCCTTTTCTAATCTTTAATTTTTTTATTTTAACCAAATACTTTTACATATTTTACAATTTAATCTCAATATTTTTTACTATCAACTTTGGTGTCCTATACTTTTTATATTTTTACAAATTTTCCCTTTCACGTTTCGGTATAAAATTTGCAAGTTAACACATTGCAACGTATGTTTGTGGTTCAACGTTTTTAAATTCATTTTTTTCCTATTCAACAGCACCGTCGCAACGCACTGGTCCTAGATAGACTTATTGTTTTATATGTTTTACGTTTCGCATACGTGGTTCAACGTTTTTGTGTCTACTTTGCGTTTAATTCGGTTATATTTTTTCGTTTTTTATTTCTTTTTAGTACGAGTTTTTTCAGGTGTAGGTGGTCACTGGCAGTGGTGTGTACTACTTGACATGGTTTTACGTGTCCTGCTGCAACGCGATAGGCTTCGTACTAGTAACTTTTGCAATTACTCTTGATATGATGTTGGTCATCAATCAATGCTTAACCTACTTGTGCCATGAGAATGAGATATCCTTGCTTAACGTTACGTAGTCATCTCTCGAGATCGAGTGTAACGTTGATAACTGTGGATGAGAATAATATTAGTAGCAATCAATTTCAAACGTTCAAGCACAAATGTAAAAAGTATCCATGTAACCCGCAATTGAAAAGTCCTGATCTCGTCATAATACATATTAAGTTAAGGTAATGAGTTTGATCCTTCACATATAATTTTGCAGTTATCTTTTTTTCATAAATTTGAACGTCAAATTATATATAACATGCTCTTATTTTTTCTTATTAGTCTTGTAACGATTGGTTTCGTCTAGACCCATTTTCAGCCATTACTAATAAGACTATGTAGATCCATCATCCACTACTATATTTAGTAACTTTAGACTTTTAGTAATGAGCACATTCATTGAAATTATTATCTACTTTTAATCATAGAATGGGGTTTGGCTTTCTTTTGTTTTGGAAAAAAAATTAATAACAATAGTTATATTGTTGTAACAACTCACAAATGGCATATTCCATTCGTCATAATCCTATATGATTATATTTTGAAAAACATTGTTTGAAAACCATTTACATTCATTTTGTGTTATTACTAGCAAACGATTAAACACCACTATTTAAATACTTTATGTTGGACTTGTCAAATATATAATAAAAATGTAACTAAGAAGAAGAACAGTTAAACGGTATGCAAGCTGTACAGATTGTATATTTACAGGGGTGACTTTATAGTATAAACGTTTTAAGCCCCTAAATTTGAAAAGAAAACACTAAATTTATCTATTAAACTAAAAATATTTGTGATAATCCAATCAATACTTGTTTTTAGAGATAAATGAACAGGCTAATAAAATGATTGAAGTATTATTGAGGTTGATTTATAAACTTGGTTTATCGAGGTCAGTTTACGAAACTTTGTTTATTGACTTTCCTTTTGCAGATAATCACTTAATGCACAGACTTTATTGTTTAATCTTGATTTATGTATATTTGCGATAACTTTTCTCTTTACCTTAATCTATTGTTGATTGTTTATCATTTTATCTGTTCAGGTTGTTTTCTGCCAAATTATGAACAAGTTTGTTTACATTGTTGATCGGAGGCAAAAGTCTATATGAATAATATATATATTGACCGTAGACAATGGCCTAAAAAAATTTCGCTTTAAGCTCCCATAAATGTTGAACCGAACCTGTATATTTAACATATATCATAATCATATCGATGTTATATATAATATAAGTGTCATTATTATATTTAGCCTATTAATTGTTCATAAATTATTTCAAAGCAAAACACGAAAGTAGTTGTGATTCAACCACACATTTCAACAGTTGTGTTATTTACTCGTTTTGTCACTCATTCAAAACGTATAATTTTTATGTTAACAAGCACACAGTAGCCACACACATCCCTTAAATTCCACTTAATATGTGTACAATAGTCTTAGATTTCAACTTGAAATTACAAGAAAATGATGTTGACATGGAAATAAATGAATGAGTGTTGGCTAAGGAAAACATCATTGTCACCTAACATTTCCACTCACCTTCCTTTGACATATGATTTTCTTATATATTAATACCAATTTATATGAGTGCAATGACATGCAAAAGTAGTTAAAACCTTTTTGATTCAAATAAAGATAAGATGTGATATAAATCTCAGTAGAAAGATTACTAGGGTCGGCCATGAGAGGGAGCGGTATGGGCGTTCGTTCAGTACCAATCTTTCTAGAGACCTGGAATTTTTATATATTTTAACCCATGTAAAAGATGCAATAACATTTTATATATTTAACCTATTAAAACTTACCTTATAACTCATTAACATTTTAAATAGTATAATCCAATACCATTTACTCAATCTAATATAAAAACTTAATCGAGAACTTTGTTTCAAAAATGCTAAGAAAACTTCTCGATTCACTTAAGTAAATTATATTATTTTAATATAATACTTTCTTTTTGTTTATCGTGATAACAATTATCGTCATATTATGAATATTTTATATACAAGTTATTCGGTTTAGAATTTATTTTATGTGTCTTATTACGGGGGCCTAATTTTTGTTCTCGCCCCAGTTCAAGATTTCTTGAGAATTTTTGAGACTGACCCTTATTATTTAAGCACCTCAAGTTAAACAAAATATGAAAATACATATAAAAATGGTAATGCTCATCGGCTTATAAGTATATTTTTATACTATTTCAGTGACAATAATGTTTTCTATGTTTGTGAAAAATCATTTGCATCTCTAAAATATTTAATTTTAAATATCTAATAAAATAATAAATTTTAAATATCTAATAATGATATTTTTTTTGTTTGACCTATGTAGATTATTATTGTAGATCATTAACAATTATACTCGAAAAGAAACAAAAAATTATCTTTCTTCTTTACTTTAAAACTTTAATTAAATAATGGAGTTAATTACATAGATAATCTTTATGGTTTAATAAAGACTATTATCAAAGGGCCGGTGGGCAGAATGAAGAAGAGGTAGTGGTTGTTTTGAATATTTAAATAATTTTGTTTTTTATTTTATTTTGTTTTTTTTCTAAAATGACATAAGTAGCCCCTCAATTTTAAGGTTGTGAGCAAGTTACAAAAATAGTAATTTAAAGGGTACTTTGGTCATTTCACCATAATTTAACAGAAAAGTTAACACAAGTTAGTATTGATACCCAAACTCGTTATAAAATTAAAAGTATAAAACCCAAACTTGTTACTCAGAAAAGTTTTTACTTAAATCTGTTAGTTTCACCAAACCATAGGGACTGTATATGTAATTGACTCTAAATAATGATGTAGAAGTAAGAACTATTTTCAATGATAAAGATTTGTAATAATTCTTTATGAAATGAAGGGATGGATTAAAATATGATTTACTTATTAAATATAGTATTTATTGCGATTTATGTATCATTAGCAACTCTAATATATTAATTTACTAATAGATATATTATTTTTTGAACTGGAGTGTATAATGTATACACACATATATATATATATATGTATATATATGTATGTGTATATATATGTGTATATATATATGTATATGTATATATATGTATATATATGTATATGTGTGTATATATATATATACATATATATATATATATGTGTATATGTATATATATATATATGTATATATATATGTATATGTATATATATGCATATGTATGTATATATATATATATATGTATGTATATATATACATGTATATATATATGTATATATATATATATATTATTTTTTGAACTGGAGTGTATAATGTATACATATATATATACATATATATACATATATATATATACATATATATATACATATATATACACATATATATATACATATACATATATATAGGTATATATATACATATATATATATGTATATATATACATGTATATATATGTATATATATACATGTATATATATACATATATATACATATATATGCATATATACATATATATACATATATATATGTATATACATATATACATATATACATATATACATATGTATACATATATACATATATACATATGTATACATATATACATATACATATATATATACACACATACATATATATATATATATAGAGGGACATTCAAATGAATACCAAAAAATTAGCAAAAACCAAAAGAACCATTATAATCCATAGATTAAAAGATCAATGGCTAGGATTGAAAAGGATTAAAAGTAGTTTCTTTCAATATGAATTATTCAAATGTTTAAAATAAAAGGGTAAAATGGGGATTGCATATTTATAAATTAAAACGGTTTTTCAGGTCATATTTATTAATATTTTCTCAAAAATTCTAATTCTAGAAAACATCAACGGACACTCTTTTCAACGGAGAGCAACTCGTAATAGGTTCTAAATGGAGACGATATAGGACATGAAATTCGTAATAGCGTTAGCAAGTTGCTCGATCGACCACGAAACCTAAAGGTATGAAGATGAACTACTACATTATTACTCAAAGTTGTTGATCTTACCAATTGTTTTGATTCTTGATGAGAAATACAATTGCAAACGAACATGGATATGTAATCTTTAGAACTTGCAGATGGTTGTCCAACTCAAAACCTTTTGCCATTGGTTTAATCATTCATACACATAATTTGTTAGCATATTGATGGTTTTATTTTAGAATAAGATCTTGAAATTTTTCGTAAATAAAAGGAAAAGAAAAGGCAATAAAGCAAAACTTTGAATTTTGTTTGTATTCGAATCTCTAATAATTTCATTTGAATTACATCTAATTGAATCATGATGAAAAAACCATTGAGTACTACTATTTAAACCATGGAAAACAATACATGGATTATTTTGTTTAACTGAATCTAAAACAATCAAAATATATGTTTGATAAGTCCACTCATGAATATCAAATAAGTAAAACATAAATCTTTATATAAATTCAATGAATTTGCAGATGCAATTTGATGTTCAAGCTTACTTCATGCTACTTCCTTCGACATATTGTTAAATGTGAATTTTATATACTTTTAGGTTGTTACATATATCTTGGATAGATAACGTTTAGAAAGAAATTTAGGGCTTGTAGATAATTGTACAAATAATAAAACTAGTTCTAGGTTTGGAGATTAACATTAGTTCTGGGTTTGGGTTCGATTCTGCAAAGCGGTTTAAAAAAAAGAGGTTTGGAATTCTACCTCTTTAATCAAATTCTTAGGTTTCAGTTTTAACCAATTATGCTTTTGAATTGTTACTCACTTGACCCCTTGGAATTAAACATAAATCGAATATTTTTTAGGTAAACGAGTCATATTTAAGTTTGCGTGTTGTGGTTCATTGGGGTCAAACTATTGTTGTAGATATATTGCTAGTTTCAACGGTTAATCGCTTCCTAACAACAATTTTAATATTGCTTATATTGATCTCTTCTAGTTGAGTCCTATTTTGTATTGCTAGTGGTGATATGCAGACATGAAATTGTCCTAAACACCATCATTCAAGTGTTTATTGATTTGGTTTTTCTTGTGTTGCTATTTGTTAATCATTGATTTAATATGTAAAGTATATATGCACATATGAACTAATGCATATATGCATAGTTTTTCACATGCATACATGCATATTTTTTCATATGCATACATGCACATTTTTTAAATATGAATATATGCGTAATTTTGATTTGGTTGTGTATACGGTATTTTACATTGATTACCACAATTCAACATACTTTCTTCTAAAATTTTGTTTTAGTAGACAAGAAAAAGAAGTTGTGTAAGGGGCGATTTCAAGGCTAGGATTCTAAAACAGGTGATGACACAAATTGGAAAGCAAACATTTAAATGACGTTGATTCATGCATTCAATTGTTTATGATGATGCGCCATTTAATAAATGAATTGGAGATTCAAATAACAAAACTCCATGTACATGTAATTAATTTGATTTCATTAGAACTCTATGCTACTTGCTTCAATGACTATATTATAGTCATATTCATTCTACTTATGGTTTATATTCCAGGAATACGATATTAAATGATAAATTAGGTTTCTCTCTTTCCATGTTGCATTACATTTCAAGCTTCTAATGTTTCACAATTAGAGTATTCAAGCTTTTTGGATGATTTTACAATGGAACTTAAACTATATTGAACAATACAAAGGTGAATTGAGGAAAAACTAAAAAATAATATATCTTGTTAATTTTTTGTCACCAAGATTTATAATTTGTATGAGTTGCCATGTATGTTGTATGTTGGTCGAATGAATTGACCAAATAGCAAACAAAAGTATCAAATTTTATGTGAAAATAATTAAACAAAGTACAGATAAAATAAAATAAAAAATAAAAAAAAGGTCTAAAAACCATATAAATAATAGTATTTTCCCATTATAGATCAACTAATCAACCTTTGAACAAATGACTTGAATTTTATTTGAATGTGCAAGATGAATATCATGATTAATCAGATGGAATTACTTTAACTTTTGATTTTCAAAAATTTGTTCTTGAATCACTATCTTTAGATTCATTAATCATAAGGTTAACTTAAAAAAGAGAGGGAACGGTTATAAATTTTGCAGCCCACTAAGTAGTATTTCATTTTATTAAATTACAATTTTGTCCTTTTGTGTAATTATTGAAATAAATAAAAGTAATGTAATTTAAAAAATTATGATTGGTGGGTGTTGGTTTTTTGATTTCTTATAAAAAATGGTTTTTATTTGAATGGATCCCTATATATATAGGGTTAGGTTTATTGCAAAACTCCCTTTAAAATAAGAACATGTAGAACTAATATTAACCACTAATTTTATGAATTAATGGTTGTGATTAAATTGGGTAGAAAGTGTAAATTAATACTACATTTAATCTATCTAATTAATGCAAAAGGGTAGTATAGGAAATGCAAATATATGTAATTAAGCAACTCCTAAAAACTCTCATTTAATTAACTAATTACTTTTTTATTCTCGATTTATTGTTTCAAATTATAAAATACCTCAACATTTATTTTTTGAAAAGACCTCAACATTTATTATCTTATGCAAAAGTAAAATCCAACCGTTAGCTTATATAATCGTGCAATCCAACCGTTAAAGAGGATTGAAGGTAAATTTCTGACAAATATATTGTGTGTTTGACTTGTTGAGTGTGTATTGGGTGTTTAAAACATCCATGTATATGTTTAGTTGAAGAAAAAATATAGTTTCGTTTATTCTAACCCTAATTTGGTGATTACAAATGCGTAAAAACACCTAGCGAGTGTTTCTATTATAAAAGATTTTTTCTTTTGTTACATATGAATTAAATTCATTCTTTGAGCTTGGCTTCTATTATATAATGTGTACTTTATATTGTTTTAAGTTATGTATCATTTTGATTTGGTTATGTGTTTTAGATTTTTAATTGCAATATTAGATTTACGCATGATTAAAGTGTAGAATTGTTGATGTTTCTGCAAACTATTTTATTAATAAAACAAAAACTAAATTATATACTAAGAACATGTTTGTAATATTTTTACATACACTAATTAACTATGTTAATTTCAGCTTATCAAATATATTTGAGGAATCAGGACAAGTCTCACGATTCGCATTTTGAAAATATAGTGTTTGTGTTTTGTATAAATACAAGCGCAGGTAGCAAAGTGTGTAAAAAGGAACACCTCATTGCAAAAAAGTTATTTATTATTACTTGCAAATACACACATCTATCATTTATATATGTTTTTAAAGTTCTTATTAAAGTTTTATTCATGATTTAATATTTCTTGTTATGAATTATATCTTGGTTTACATACATGTAAGAAAATACATACTATTCTTTGGGTGTAGATATATGCATCATGGTTTAATACATGTTATATTATGTTTATTTTTTTGTTTACATATATGTAAAATCTACATATTATTCTATTGGTTTACATATATTTTTCATTCTGTTAGTATACATATATGTAAAATAATACATAATATTTTGTTGGTTTACATATATGTACAATGGTTTAGTATGTGTTATCATGTATCATTTAGTTGGTTTGCACATATATATATATAAATCTCTACATACTATTTTGTTCGTTTACATATATGTAACATCAATTTAATATGTAGAAATAAGATTATTTAAACCGAATAATTCAACAAAGACCTTTAAATAGAATAATCATAATTTATTACATACTTTAAACAATTTGGATTATATATACCTTACCTTGTAGATGAAATCAATTAAAATTGACAAAAGCCTTTTATTATGATGAACACATTACCTTGTTTTGAACTCGAATATTGCGTGCCTTGTACACTAGATAAAATTTCAATATCTTAATATATTATCCAAAATACAAATGAATACCATAATCTTAAATTGAATATTATGTTGATCAAATGATGCTAAATTGAACAACAATATAATCGGCTTGATTATTTGAAAAAAATGAAACTTAAATATGATATACACATGTGATAAAATAAGATTATAACATAATGAAAATAACTGAAATTAAAGTTGCATAATATAAACGATATATATTAGGAAGTTTCAAATCTATAAATTTACATTTTTACCCTTTATTAATAAATAAATAAAGAAGAAAATATATTAAAATCAAAGGTTGATATTAGTTCTCGTGGTTCTTACAGTTTTTAGAAGTTCTGAAAAGATCCGAACCCTATATATATATATATATGTGTGTGTGTGTGTATGTATGTATACATGCATTTATAGAATTGAAATCATGTAAAATGTCTAAAATACCTAAAAAGTGTGAGAATGATTCTAGATCATAATCAAGGGCAATTAATAGCTAAGATGAGAGGGATTATCATATGGACTTAAACAACATTAGTTTTGTTTAAGTTATAACTGTTCACTTTTATCTTATTTCATCATTCTTTAACATAAATAGCTTTTATATGCTTTATTATATTTAAAAGTAGGTGTTTACATGTGTGTGGAGGGATCCTCCGTTAACCTTGTATATATTATTACGATAACTTGCGATAAACCGTCAACATCAATCAAACTTTTATTTTTTGGAATATATTTAAATGTGTGTAGGGGGATCCTCTGTTAACATCGTATTATTACAATAACTTGCGATAAACGGTCAACATCAATCAAAATTATTTTTTAGAATAATATTATTACATATATATAATATTATGTTTTTAATATATATGTACATGTATAAATTTACAAGTGTAAAAAAGTTAACAAAAAGTTATCTTAGCAAAAAGAATGATAAATATAAAGTGACTTTGTTCAGTTTATAAAAAGAATTATAGATTTCATAAGTTTAGTTAAAACTTTACATAAAATGTATTCAAGTTTAATATAAAGTATATCAGTTTGATTGTAAAATTACCACCCATCCCTATCCATTGTTGTTAAGAGAATTTTTTTATACTGCTCCTAATCTATTTTTAAAACACTTCAATACTTGTTAGTTATATGATTTGAATCCTTAATCTCTAGTATATCTAGAAAAAAATATTTTACCACTCTAATTGTTTTTTTAAGACTATTATCAAGCAACTTGGAACCAAAAACTCACTAAAATGACCCATGGTAGTCCTTGGCTCCCGAACTTAAGTCCATAGAGTTATTAACCTATCAATACAAATGGTCTTACAGACATAATAACCCACTATGTGAAACATCAACACGTGAAAGTATTATTCATTTATTATATGTTAATATCAGTCAAAGTATAGCTGTAATACTTTCATGAAAAACAAATGCTTATAACTGTCTGTATATTGCGATTATTTATTATTATTTTTTAACAATCAACGAATAATTTTTTAAGCTCGGTCATCCGGGTAAATCCATTGGCAAAAGACCACCTACACCTCCGAACACAGACAACGTTGCTGACCCGGCTCGCCCACCATTCCAAGAGAAACCCACATCCCAAAGGCTCACTGTGGTAAAACCTTTTGCTCATTTGAAGCATATTGCCCACTTGATTTTAACTTATAGAAACCTTCTATATTGTCAAACTGAACTAAAATATATTGTTACCTAAGTTATCTATACTATATAGCATATGAAATGGGTATTTAAGATACCATATAATTAAGATACCATATAATTAAGAATATTTTTATATTATATATAAAACATATGAGATGTGTATTTTAAGATATCAAATAATTAATAACAATTATTTTATTCAATGCATAATATATAGAATTTTTTTATTTATAGGGTAAAATTTAAAATTATATTGACTTGAGGGGTTAATAAATTAAAATTTTGACATTAGGGGTACCCGCCGGTGTGACCGGAAAACGAGCCCTGCAAGATTCTACACCGTTTGTCTTTTTCCTCAGAACCCGCCGGTGCCACCGACGAGTTTTGGCGTTGACTTGACTGGTCTATGGACTTGACTGGTCTATGTTCGGTTTCTGTGTGACAATAACTAGTCTG
The DNA here is from genome assembly GCA_018326385.1 of Flaveria bidentis. NCBI lineage: Eukaryota > Viridiplantae > Streptophyta > Magnoliopsida > Asterales > Asteraceae > Flaveria > Flaveria bidentis. Next base: position 3,710 of record BJCM01083592.1, on the reverse strand, counting down.
TATATAAGAATTTATGTAATTATTAATAGATAAAATAATTTTGGTTTGATTATATATGGAACTTGAATATCATTTTGTTAATAGTGTGCATCGTTAATTGTAATATTTACTTTGATATGTGGTTTCATTTATGTTTATATGATTTTGTAAATAACTATATATATAAAATTAGATTATATTAATTTTTTGCAAGAAATTTGCGACTGAATTGCAACAAGAAACTGGTCACGCAAGAGGTGGTCGCAAATTAAACCGGCAGTGGTAAATCAATCGTAAAATAGACAATGATTGGTCTATGGTCGGTTTCTGTGTGACAAGACATTAATGCCCAAGAACCCGCCAATGGGATGGGCGAGTTCTTGGGTTATATAAACCACCCCATTTTCTTTCTTTGATAGCTTTTAAATATTCTAGTCATAGACCAGTCATTGTCACATAGAAACCGATCATAGACCAGTCAAGTCCATAGGCCAGTCAAGTCAACGCCAGAACTCGCCGGTGGCACCGGCGAGTTCTGAGGAAAAAGACAAACGGTGTGGAATGTTGCAGGGCTCGTTTTTTTAATAAAGGAGACCTCGTCGATCACACCGGCGAGTACCCCTAAGGTCAAAATTTTAATTTATTTACCCCCCAAGTCAATATATTTTTAAATTTTATCCTATAAATAAAAAAATTTCTAAGATATAACCATTTTTAGGATAAAATTATATTTATAATATTATTTACATATTACTCCTTACAAGTAGTTACATAATAATATTACACATACTAACACTTGCATAAAATTTTATATTATCTACCTGTAAATAATAAAAAACTTAATATGTTTTAAGATTTCAGTTATATCTTTAATCTATCACATTTAAAAACGTTATGAGACTACAACTTAACCTGTGTTTTCTTTAAACGTTAATTGATAGTATTTTAGGAGGGGACGTTAATGCATATATCTACAAGTAGTCATGCGAAACCCATTTATTCGGTGTTTAAAATTTTACCTTAGAAAAAACATAATAGACTTTTGAAAAACTACTACAAGAATAACAAAATATTAAATGTACGTGTCAGATATAAAATGACACCCTGTCATATTGCGCGGGCACCTTCGAATTGAAATACAACCATGAGTTTCAACTTCAACCTTCTCATTCCCGTCACATTTATCTTTCGGATAATAAAACCAACCAATACTTGCGGATTTAGATGTGAATACAGATGAAATCGGTGTTCCACACTTTGCTTTTAGTTTTGTTGAAAGTTTAAGCCCATTTGATTTTTTAAAGTTCTAAATAGCTATAAACAATAGGACTTTCTCAGTTTTCAAAATGTCCCATGACATATATTATTCTTTATATATTAAAGTCCCCGAACGTTTTTAATATACACGTGTAGGGATACCAACAATAGACATTGGTTGTTGCCTTGTTTGCAGTGGGGTTTGACTACTTCTATAAGGGTGCGGATGACAAAAATTAAATATTTTTAAGGAAAAGAATTTGATATATATATAAAGTTTTCTGAATTGTAAACAACCAATATACCAAATGATTACTAACAAATTTTGATGTCACTGATTGAGTTGAGTTGAGAACAAACAATGAATTAGAAGATCCAAAACAACATCTACAATACTTAGAAAACTGATTAACAGACTACTGAATCAAGTAATGATGTGTTACTTGATCTCACTGATTGATGCAGAAGATCTAAGTATGCAATAAAACGAAGAGTACAAAGTACAAAATAGAAAACCCTAGAACCGTTCAAATCTTAACCCTAGTTGAGATACACCAACGTATATATAAAAGCCAAGAACAACAGCTGCACAGCAACACCCCTTAAAGAAGCAACGATCATACAACATCAGCACACAACTTCCAAAAATGACACAACAGCCCCTCACCATTAAAAACAAACAAAAATAAGAAACAAGAAGAAATGAATTGAACAAGTATATATTTTAACACCCATCCTCAATTTAGTTCTGAGAACAAGTCAACAAGACCCAACCTTTTACATAAAACTTTATGTTGAACAACACCAAGACTCTTTGTAAAAATATCAGCACGTTGATTTAAAGTGTCAATTTTAACAATCTTAAAAACACCAGTAGACACTTTTTCCCTTAAGAAAAACAAATCAATCTCGAAATGCTTAGTACGCCATGAAAAACAGGATTTGCAGTCATGAGAATAACAGCACTACTATCACAAGCTATTTCAATAGAAATAGGACAACTAACCTTCATGTCTTCCAAAATTTTCCTTATCCATAATAACCACATCCAGTAGTACACATAGCTCTATATTCAGCTTCAGCTGAAGATCTAGCCACTGTATTTTGTTTTTTACTTTTCCAAGAAATGAGATTATCTCCCAAGTAGACACAAAAACCAGTCACACATCTCCTTGTTGACAAACATTTTCCTCAATCAGAGTCAGAAAAACCTTTTAAAACAAAATCTGATTGTTTTTTAATCATTAAACCTTGACCAGGATTAAGTTTTAAATACCTTAACAGTCTTAAAGCAATTTTAAAATGAGACTGAAGAGGTTTATGCATATATTGACTAAGACAATGAACTGTATATGAAATATCAGGTCTAGTTACAGTCAAATAAATGAGCTTGCCAACAAGAGAATGAAAAAAAGTAATATTTTCCAACACAGAATCATTAGACTCCATGTTAGAAACATCATGTACAACAGAATTTTGCTCCATAGGAATTAACACAGGTTTACATGCAAGCATTCCAAATTCATTTAGTAATTCCAAACAATATTTCCGTTGATTCAAACACACACCATCAGAATTTTCTAGGACTTCAATTCCCAAAAAATATTTTAACTTCCCTAAATCTTTAATCATAAAACTTTGATTTAGCATAAGTTTCACATTATTAATCTTAGTTTCACAATTACCAGTAATGACAATATCATCAACATACACAAGAAGCACAACAATTTTAGAATTAAATGACTTCACAAACAAGGAGACATCATTTTTACTTTGCTCAAAACCAATAGATATTAAGGTAGTAGTTAATTTTTCACTCCACTGTCTAGGAGCTTGCTTAAGATCATACAATGATTTTACTAACTTACATACCTTACCATCATTATTAGTGGAACCAAACCCTTCAGGAATATTCATATAAACATCCTCATGTAAATCCTCATATAAAAAAGCATTATTGACATCTAGCTGAAATAACTTCTAACCCAACTGAACAACCACAGAAATGAGGGTTCTAACTGTGACATTCGTCACCTTAAGGTCCGTCAAACAACATAATTAACTATAGAATTCTTTCTTAATTATTCTTCCTCTTCTTCATGAACTCCTGTTTTAAGAAATCATGTTTGCTTTATTACCCTTATGCCTGTACTTTCTCCGTGAACGTGTGCTAAGCCTAAACCTTTTATAAATTTCATAATCATTATCACCAAATATATCATTTTTAATTATAACTATTGTCATTAATAAAACCATTTTAAGCCATCAATTACCATTAAACGCACTTTTAACATTAATATAACAAACACGCTTAAAGTCGTTTTCAACCGAAACAAACTTTGGAAACTCGGGGGCTAAATGCAGGGACTAAAATTGACATTTTGCAAACTTGGGATGGGTATAAAAACCCCATTCCCAGCCATTTTCTTCATCTTCTTCACTTTCTTCTTCTTCTTCACCTATCTTCTTCACTT
>BJCM01083591.1:0-10675 GCA_018326385.1 Flaveria bidentis | reverse complement strand
GTTTGATCAATTAGGTTATAATATGCAGCGGAATCGTACTAAAATTAGACAAAATTTAAGCAAGAATAAGATAGATATTCAATCAAATAGTGACGGTTATAAAGAGAGAGTTTTCTGCAAAAGATTATATATTTATTCACTCGCAAGCTTCGGCGAATTACAAATTAGGTCAACATTCCTTTTATAAAGGAATGTGACGTCAGCAGATGTCACCTGATAGTGACATCTAACAGATTATTCAAACAGCTGAAACTAACATAAAACTACTAAAGATGTCCACAACAACTGAGGACATCTTACAATAAACGCCAAGTACTAGCTAATTCTATAACTACTGAACTACAACAACTGAAGTGTAAGAACTTCAGATGTTTTACATAATACTAAAACTACTGATTAAAAACTACTGAAGAAGTAAAGACAACTACTGAAGAGAACTACTTCAGCTATTATGACAACTTCTGAAGACTGTCTTCAGCTGATGTCTTAAGACTTTGTCTTCAGCTGTTGTCTTCAGCTGTTGTCTTCAGACTTTGTCTTCAGACTTTGTCTTCAGACTTTGTCTTCAGACTTTGTCTTCAGCTGATGTAGGCTTCTTCAGTTGTTATGATGTCTGTGGGACTTAATGGTTTTTCTGATCTGGCTCATTGGTTCTTTTGGTCCAACATTAACATTTTTAGAAAAAAAGTTAATACAATTGATAAGGATAATGCCAAACAAATGTGGAGCTCAAGATTATTTAAATAATGGTTATATTTTATGAGATTTAAAAGATATCTTTAAGAGAAGTCATTCGTTTATATTTGTTATTATATGTTGCTTATATATATATATATATGTATATATGTATATATATATATGTATATATATATGTATGTATATATAGGGAAGGGTTCCAATGAAAATCTTATTTTTAATGAAAACTAAAAAAACCATTTTTTAACCTTTGATCTTTTTGATCTATGGTTAGGATTAATTAATGACATGATTGTAAATTACAAGGTATTTAAAGGATTTTATTAAAATCTTGTAAGGGTATATTAGGAAAACAAAAAGTTGTTCGACTTTGAATAACCCCCCTACTCTAATAAAAGGGTAATTAGGGTTGCCATATGGTATGTTTTTAAAGCCTTTATTGCCACTTGGCAAATTTCTAAAGTCTCAATTATTATTATTCCCGCCCATTTGAACAACACAAATAAAGACACGCGGATCTAATTCGGTATCCATAAAACCCGAACCATTCCTAATCCCTCCTCTTTTGTTAATACACAAACCCTAAATCCAATTCCTCGCAGCGTCGCTACCCACTCTTCCGAAGCAACTCTCCCAACTACAACCAAACCATCATCCTGCTTAACGGATTCGGTAATGCTTTCTTCTTTCACGTTAGAGCCTATTGTTTATCGATGTTTATTTGCTTCATCATTGCCTGTACATTGTTCCATCTTGGTTGTTCAATGGTGTTTTAAATCAATGTTTATTTGATGTTGATTTTGGGTGTTTGTTGAGCGGTCTTGGTTATGCGTTGGTGTAGTATGAATCGTGTTTTAGACAGATTATTTGCTTTGTATTCGATTCATCATTCATTGTTTGTTGTTCGCTATATGTTCTTCTTTCCTTCATCTTCATCGGCACAATATGAACAGTTCGTTTCGTGCAAGATGATTCATCTTCACACGGATTATAGTATGACATATCTTATGAAGATCTATTGTATCAATATTGTTGTGATTAAAGTTTCAGGACACAATATCATGTAAGCAGTGGGTGAATCTTGCAACATTTATCGGCAAAATTCTTCATTTCAACTTCTTAACTACCATTGATCCTTGATATGTTTGGTAATGTTGCCCAAAAGCTATTGAATTTATCAGATAATTATAGTTGATGTGCATTTATAATCATGTGTGTTTCATCGATGCAGTGAGCAATTGGTGTTAGTAATCTATTATTGTATCATGAATGTATGAATGATGAAGGGGAAAATTTTACGCCAACCTTTTCTTAATATCATCAAATGTCCTGACTTCGAAAGATTTTTAGTATCAATTTTGTCCTTTTTGAGGATCCAAATTTGAGATGATTTATGGGTTTGAGATGACCAATTTATTATTTTTAATTTGATTTTGGTTTAGTTTTGAGGCTTTAGTTGTTTCATAATACAGATTCAAAGGAAGTCGGAGTTTGAGATGGGTTGATGGTCAATTATTATTTTAATTTCTTTGCATTTGATTTTTGATCTTGATGAAAAATAATAGGTTTTTAATCTGTTGTAACTATATGCAATAGAGCTTATATCGGTTTATCATTGTTAAGGCGAGAACAATGAACTATGTATTATAATCTATTAGTTTCTTGAGTTGTTTGCAAGTATTATGTGTCGAATTGAGTTTGCTTAAAGTATATGTCTTTATGTGATTTCATTTGTATTTTATCTTAAAAACTTGTTTTTCAATTTCTAATCTTTTTACAAACTATATAATAGTTTTTTCTTTATTCATCTCGTGCTATACGTTGTTTCTTTGATTTAGATTGAATTTTGATGTTTTGTTGTAATCCTTGCAGAAAATTAGAGATGTTTTGCAGAAAGTTGTGACGTTGAGATATAATAAACAGTAAATAACCAAGTTTTATGAACTGTTTCATTAGGATTAGTATGTTAAAAGAGGTAAAACTGAATTGTTTGGGTTTGTTTAATATACTTGAAATGAAGTTGGTTTATTTCATTTGTAAGCTCTAATGATAATTTTACACATGTTTACCAATTATAGGTACTAATTTTGTTTAATTGAAAGGATGCTATTAAAATGGCATTTATTTTTATAAGTGGTGGTATAAAAGTTGGATTTTGATGTTTTATTATGATCTTTACAGAAAATTGGAAGTTAAAAAATAGCAGAAGGCTAGAGACTTGAATAGGTGATGGCTTTGATAAAAAAAGTTGTCATTAATTGAAGTTCGTTGATCGTTAAAAAACATTTAGTTAAATGGGAATCAAGGTAAACGTGTTGCAAATCGCTCAAAGCTTTCATTTAAAGTATGTATTTGAAGATTTTTTTTATTAATTTACTCATTTTTATAAAAGTTATTTACAGACCGGTGGGTATATAAATTTTTTTATAACTATTATGGTTTACGTGTTATTTATAATATTATGCTATAGACATTCATTCTTTGCCTATCGAGCTTTGTTATTTTAAAAGTAGAATTTTTGAGTATTCATGGTAGTTATTTATGCATTCCCATGCATATTATACCTTAATATGCATTTTCTATATACACATGTTACCATGCTAGACATTTAGGTTACCATAAAACTTGGCAGTCTGTTCACTAATTTTCGTGTGTAACAATAACTCCATTAGTAGTAATCAATGTGTGATATCTATGGTTTGTCAAATTTATAGGACTATGATAAATTAAGTTCTAACCATATATAAACCAGATGTTTTAAAATGGTTAGTTTGGGTAATAGATCATAGAGCAATTGATGTTATTTAATTACCTCTAGGTTTTCTTTCTTGACCAATAATCTCATATATTTCTTAGCAGTTTAGAATGCTAAGACATGTTGCATCTTTCATACACCCTCGATGCAAAATTGCATGAGTTTATTTAGTAAACACGAGTTATTTATTTAATGTAATTTTTTTATTACTCGAACTAATAATAAAGTCTATTTTTAATTTAAAATTTTGATTTTTCTAACCCGTGTAATACACGGGTTACTATAGCTAGTATTAAATAATTAGAAATCTCCTAAAAGTATGCATTCTCTCTCTTATCTCATCCTTATTTACTATTTTTCCACCAATTTTTCTTTGTACAATTAATAAATCATAAGGAAAAAAACAAATAAAGAAAAATTACAATAAATGAACCTAATGATCGGTCACGTGCTTGCAAATGTTTCAAAATATTTACATCCATTGAACATACATGCTTACGTATATGTAAGCATAGGTTTAAATAAGAAAAATGTTAATCAAACTACTGAGATACATACATGTACCAACAAAAGGTATATATAAAAAGAACAAAACCATCGATTGTTACATTCTATAACTCCTATATGTTTACATATATGTTGCTCTAGCAAGATTTTAATGTCATTACTCTTTCTATCGCTTTTGTCTAAAATTTAAACATAGTATGGAAACCTTTGTTACATACTTGTATATACGTACCTCACATGCTCAAGTATATGTAGATCCTTTCAATTCATCATTGCATCTTCAATTTGCTTAAATATCTTGGGCCTCTTCAAATATAAATGTAATATGTTACGTATATGTAACTAGTAGATTATATATGCAATTATGTTTATATATACGTAACCCATCGTTTACAACATCTCGTTGTACAAAAATGTAAACATAGTATGAAAACATTTGTTACATGCTTACATACATGTATCTCATATGCTTACGTATATGTAAATCATTTCAATTCACCATTGTCTCTTTAATTTATTTAGATATATCTTAGGACACTTCAAATCTAAAAGAAACCTGTTACGTATACGTAACCCGTAGATTATATATGTAATTTTGGTTATGTATACATAACCTGCCATTTGCATAATCTTGTTGTTTTTCTTTATTTCTTTCCTTTACAAAAATTTTTGGTTATGTATATGTAAATTTTGTTATGTTTACGTAATCCGCCATTTGCCCTTTTTTCATAGATGGAAAAGAAGAATCGATCACGTAAATTGTTCAATGTTTATGAGTAATAACAAGGGTTTTAGAGTTACGTATACGTAACTCGTCTTAGAACCAAATTTGACATCAGGAGCATAAGTCGTTTTTAAAACTTTGACTTCAATCGGCTTAATAAGAACGTGTAACTTACTTTCATCCGCAAAGTGGTGTATTCTTCCTCTTGTTAGGTTAATATATTGATAATCGACTTAAGCCTTTAATGTAATAATTGAGTCTCTCCGCATGTTGATCAACTGGGCTCAATCATGACAATCTATGATCCATTGAAGCAGTTACACGTAGTCGTTGCATACATCTGCTTTCATCTCTTGAACCTCGTAACCAAAAAATTCAGTGATGATTCGAATTTGTTATGAATATGTAGGATCATAATTTGATAAGATACTAGTCAAAATCAAATAAGAAATTGAGAAATAGAAAAATATAGTTACCTAAAATAATGGAATTAAAGTTTACTTAAATACTCTTTTCTTAAATAAGTTAAAAGAATTATTAAAAATTATGTGATTGGTTGTAATTAGTTTTCTTGGTTTTCTTCTAAAATGTTGGTTTTTATTTGATCCCTCATCTCTCTTTATATATATGATATATTACACTTATCCATTTATGTTTATTAATCTTCATATATGTTTGTTTGTGTTTATTTATTTTTGTTCAATGTTTGTTTATTTTTAGATGTTTACATTCTTGAATGGTTCATTTAGCTTAATAACGAACAAATATGAACATTTCCGTTTTTTTAATGAAAAACAAAAACAAAAAATTGTGTATGGTTTTGTTTTTTTATTATTGACCGGTCAAAGTTAAATAAATAAACATGAATATTTCTGTCGATATTCATATTCGTTTCATTTACACGCTTAGATTTTTATTTATTTTTGATTTGTCGTAATTAATTTTGAGGAAAATGTTGATGGTGTGTTATATACACATCAAACTTTCCAAGTTTATGCAGATGTTTAGATCACTTTGTGTCAATCTATATAGATTACCAGCAGTTAAAAGACAAAACAGTTGGAAAAACAACCACAACAAAATAAGTTTTCTTAAGAGACAAAAACATAAACAAATAACGTGCAAAACTAAATAACATTACGATTCATTCTATACGTTTAAGCGATAGAACTCAGAAAATTTCTTCGTTTCATAGAGAGTGAAATCTCAAATCTTTCTAATGTTAGTGGTCCTTCAGTTATAAGAAATACGTTTTCACCTCCCTACAATATTGATTTATCGAGTCATAGTATACACGACTAACAAATATTATATACACAACACAGCAAACAAAACAATCAAACGAACGAAATAGTATTCAAACTACACTCGACATCACTCTATCCTGATCACAGGCACCACAGGACTCGCGCTCCCGTCTTCGTCTTCGTGATCCGACACGATGATATCCTCTAAACTCAATGGCAAGCTATTCGAGAAACTTAGAGTCGGTTTCGTCTTCGGCACGATGATCTCATCCGACTCGTTGTTCAATATCTGCAACACCCTCCTCATCGAAGGCCTCTTTTCGCTATCGGGGTTAGCACAACTCAACCCGACAAGCAAAAGCTTCCTAACCTCATCAGGATCAAACTCTTTGTTCAACCGTTTATCCACCGCGTCACAAATGGCCCCTTTCGAGTGCAACTCCCACACCCAATCAACCAAATTGATCATCTTATGACCCTCAGGTTCCCTCTCGATCGGTCTCCTACCACAACACACTTCTAGCACCACCACGCCGTAGCTGAACACGTCGGTCTTATCGGTTGCTTTCCCGTATTGGAGATACTCTGGGGCCAGGTAGCCCATGGTCCCAGCGGTTAGAGTGGACACCGGGCTCTTGTCATGGTCCATGATCCGGGCCAGCCCGAAGTCACCTAACCGCGGGTTAAAGTTTGCGTCTAGCATCACGTTGCTCGCCTTAATGTCGCGATGGATCACTTGCTGCTCGCATTCTTGATGAAGGTATGTCAAAACCGAAGCTAACCCGATCGCGATATTGTACCTATGGCTCCATTTCAAGAAGCCCCAATGCCCATTCTCCTGATACAACACCTTATCAATGCTGCCATAAGGCATGTATTCATACACAAGCAACAATTCGCCCTTTTCGACACACCATCCTTGAAGAGGAACAAGATTCTTATGCCTCAAACACGCGATAATCGACAACTCTGCTAAGAACTCTGTCTTCCCCTCATGAGAATGCTTTGATCTCTTCACTGCAGAAGTGGCTCCTGATGCGAAAATCGCTTTGTAAACCGACCCGAATGCACCATGACCGATGATTCGACTCGAATTGAACCCATTTGTGGCTGATTTCAGCTCTTTGTAACTGAACTGTTTGGGCCCTGTTAACAGCTCTGCTTGTATGTTCATATCTGTCTTAACTTCCTTCCATTTCTTGAAGGAAATGTACCCGAAAACGACGAGAATCGAGCAGAAGAACACCGGACCGAGGACTCCGATCGCTAATCCGATCTTCTTGTGGTGCTTATTCCGATCACCGGCGACTGTAGGAACTTCAATCGCGGGGTGATTAGTGACTGTATTATCCGCAACATTATGAGGGTTGGTGATTCTTGGTTTCGAATGTCGGATCCCAAATGAAGTAAAGCTCCAATTGGCGATGAAATGTGTCTCCGTGCTTCCTTCTGTTGAGGCTGAAAACCCTAGATACATAACCTCTTGAAGAAACTGTGAGAGATCGATGTCGATATCCAAAATTGGGTATATGGGTTTCTTACTCGATTCACTCAAGAACACCTTCAGATTCTTCCCATCGTTCCAGTAGTCAATCCACGCAGTGATGAAACTCCCACTTTTCAAATCAATCCCAATCGAGGAACAATCGGCTGTGTTGATGGAATTCAAGCTGTTAACGTCCAATCCAACATGATTATCATTGGGGTCGTTGAAGTGGAGATCAAGTCGGGTATCGAATTCGATGGCGATGAACTTGTTCTTGGTAAGTTGCGAAGAGTTGACGAGGCCCAAATAGCCGCCGGGGGAGCCAAGGGTGTGATTGTCCGGCGAGAGGAAGAAGGAGATCCCGTCGCCGAAGGAGGAGATGCGGTTGAGGTTGTGGACGGAGAAGGAGAACCTGGTGGCGAAAGAGGCGGTGGAGTTGGAGGTGGGGTCTTGGAAGGTGACGGGGGAGTTGTAGAGGACGGTGCCGGAGGAGGAGGAGGGGACGCCGGAGTCGCGGGTGAGGCCGACGACGCCGTTGCGTAGGTAGGAGTCGCCGAGGAGAGTGAGGTTTTGCAGAGAAAGAGAGGAGAAGTGGAAGGTGGTGGCTTCGGAGGACGCCATTGATGAGTGGAAGATGATGATCATCAAGAAAACAAGGTGGTTTCTTGAGTTCATGATGATGAAGAAGATGAAGACGAAGATGAAGATGAAGATGCTGATAAGTTGAATTGAATGGGGAAGATGATGAAATATGGAGATTGAGGGGAGTGGGAAATGGGGTTCAAACGGTTATGAAGGAGGTGGGTTCGTTTTTATTTTATTAAGCACCCAAGTTTATTTTGGGTTGATCATGTCAAAACAATTATATGTAACGGTTATATAGGTGTATTATTATAAGTTATCAGGAGATGATGATGATGATGATAATATATAATATATATATTAAAGTTTAAACGGCGAAGATAAAATTAACATATTGGTTTTTCCTTGAGGAGACTGATTGAAATATTCTTTTTTTCATTAAATTAGTAAAATGCTATTGGTATCCTTAAACATCATGCAAACGAAACAGTTTGTTAGGTTTGATTATAGGCTAGAGCCAGCTAAACCTTTAGGAGGGTTAGAACAAATATAAAATAGGCTAATTTTCTATATTTTTTTTCTACTTATGTTCATTATGTGTGAATACGAATATACGATGACACAAAGTTTTGACACGCTATTTTAGAAGACATATGAAAATGAATATTAGAGTTGAAGTAAGTTTTAATAGTAAAATGACACTCTCTAAATATTAGTGTTAAATGCGGTTTTCATTCCTGATATTTTATAAAAAATATTATTTGACTTCAAAAGTTAAATTTTATTATTTTCATTCAAATGTTTCATCAATATTTTCCGTTAAGTTTTCTATATTACGGGTATTTTGTCAAAACATCTACAAAATAAAAAATCAACTCAACATGATGAGTTTTATGCGTTCAGTCTCGTTTGTTAATTACCATTGAGAGTTAATCCACTTATTAGATAAATTAAAATATAATGACAACCACCTAAAAATAACCCATTTCTAACTTTATAAAATATACACCACAAAAAGATATATAAATAAACCAGCTCACGCATTTAACGAAACTTAAAAAACTATAATTGTCAAAAAAGACTAAACACATAAAACATTTCATGTGATCTAGTTTTTTTTTATTTTGTAATAATTTTGACTAAAAAACCAGCCTATGTGAAAAGTTTTATGCGTTTAGTCACTTTTAATGACTAAAGTTATGATTTGAATCCATGATAGTCATTTGTTGTTTTATCTTGTTAATGTATTTTTGTTTAGTAGTTGTATTACTTTTTTCCATCTTGTTAAATAATAGAATTCTTTGGCTTAGAGTTTAATTTTGATTACGATGATTGATATTTTTATGATTATTATTCGATGACTGCTAATCTTATATTGTTTATTGTTTTCTTATACTTTATGATTATCTGTCTTTTATGACTATGATTCAAATGATTTGTGTCATATGACTTGTTTGTTTATTTATATATATTTATATGGGGGTATATTTTATAAAGGTTTGAAATTAGTAACTTTAGGTGATTATCATTATATTTTATTCTATATAAATAGTTGGATTCAAATCGCAATGGTGATTACCAAACAAGGCTAACGTACATAACCCCTTACGTAGAGTTGTTTTTTTTCTCTTTTATTTGTTTTGACAAAAAAACCTCTAATGTAAGAAATTTAACGGAAAAAAATTAACGGTGTTAATTAGAAGTAGTTAAATGGACTCAAATGACAATTTTTTGTGAAATATTTGAATGCAAACGACAAAATTTAAACTTTTGGACTCAAATGATACTTTAATTAAAACCTCAGGGATGGTAACCACATTTAACTCTATATATAATAACCTTTTTTCCTTTTTTCCTGTTTGTCGAGATCCTTGCTTTATCAAGGAGTTGGCAGGGCGGAGAGCATCGTGTGCGGTTGATCTTATGAAACTATTGTCTTGCCTTAGGGACCCCCAGAGTGAACTTCTCCTGCTCAAGTCTTGTATGGGGTTGCTAAGTTGCTATTTGGATTACGAACATGTCAACCCCATATGATGGGTGATGTCGTGTCATGTTTCGACAAAGGGCTTAGGGGAGCCATTGAAGACATAGTTGTGTGTGGGGGTCCTTTCTTCGGTGATCTTCAATGGCGATTGGCATCCCTACCGATGCGCTTCGGAGGGTTAGGCCTCCTTTCGGCTTATGATGTTGGGGTATACGCCTTTGTGGCGTCACGGGTTCAATCTTGGAAGCTACAGGACCACATCTTAAGGAATAGCGAGGTTGTCGATCAGGACTCAGATTATGTGCAGGCCTTAGAATGCCTAACCGGCTCTCTCCTAGACTTTGACATTGGCGGTTTTTCTAATAAGGACACCGCCCCACCAAAGCCTCAGAAAACTTTGGCGAATGCCCTGTTTGGGAAAATCGCTCAGAGCTTGGGAGAAGCTTTTGGGTTGTCCCCACGCCAGAAAGCGGTTATCGAATGCTTGCAATATCCTCATGCCCAAGATTTTCTGATTGTTATCCCCATTGATGGGTTCGGCCAATGTATGTCTGCTGTTGAATATAGGACCATTCTTAAGTACCGTTTGATGATCCCAATGTACCCTGAAGACGAAACATGTCCGATCTGTCACAAAGCCTATCTGGATAAATTTGGGGAACATGCAATTCATTGCAAGGAGCTTCCTGGGTTC
>BJCM01083590.1:0-12827 GCA_018326385.1 Flaveria bidentis | reverse complement strand
TATATATATGTATATATGTATATATATATGTATATATATGTATATATATATATATATGTATATATGTATATATATATGTATATATATGTATATATATATATATGTATATATATATATGTATGTATATATGTGTATGTATATATATGTATGTATGTATATGTATACATGTATATGTATACATGTATGTATATACATGTATGTATATACATGTATATATATACATGTCTATATATACATGTGTATATATATACATGTATATATATGCATGTATATATATACATGTATATATATACATGTATATATATGTATATATATATATATATATATATATATATATATATATATATATATATATATATATGTATGTATATATATACTCTTAATAAACAGAGTGGTGGGTATCCATTATTTAAATATGTTAAAAATAAATAAAGAAATAAATAAAACTATCTTGTCTTAATATAATGGACAATATCTGATAGCCCACGTAACACGTTATGCATTCTTTTCTTCCTTTTAATTCATCTTCAATGTAAACCTGAAAAGTTTAAACAATCATGTGTCCCACGATGATATGCAAATAGTCAACGAGTATATTTCTTCAATAAATAATGCTTCTGCAATCTGTAAGTGGCAAGTTAGTTGACTTGGATCGTGATCCTTCATAATTTTTGAGATTAGATCTTATTCGTGGGAAAGTGCTAGTAATATGTAATTTATTCAAAGAAGTAATTTATATACTGCATGTAATATGTAATTTGTTGTCTAATAATAGATATGGTAAACTGCAGATATTATGTAAAATAGCCCATTCGATAATTTGGTAGAAGCATCGTTTCTAGAGAAATCATCAAATATAAAAGGAATATTAGCATAAAGGATAAAAAGTTTTTTGAAGTGTATTTTTTAAACCGCGTTTGAAACTACATCCAATAACTAATCAATCATTAAATAAGGGATCATTTGGCATCTTTTGAAGGATTAAGTATTGAACCAATAAGATGTATAATCTATTAGGTGTTAAACCATTAATAAGTCTGAATTATTAAAAGCTAGTATATCTTTTAATTTTTTAAAGACAAAAATCTGACTAATTCTAATAAAAAATCTTAACCATTCAGTAGTAAACATTTTAACCATTCAACATTAGTATAATGCTTAACCATTCAGAAGCAAATGTCTGAACCATTCAGACATTTGCTCATGAAACAAACACTCTGAACCATTAAGTGTTTAACCATTCAGACATCTGAACCATTAAGAGGTTGATTCAAATGCTACCAAACAACCCTAAGTTTTTTTAAGATGGGATGTTAATCGCCATACCGATTTTAACGCTCTAAACTTGACTTACCCAGAAACATCAACAAGAAAAAAACTCATTATTACGAGTAAACACTCTTAAGTATTTGTTTTGTTTATTTGTTACTAGGATTTGATTTAACCACCTATTAAATTTTAATAATTAATTCCTTTAGTATTATTTATCCTTGTGTCATGAATCAATTTCATCATGCCTTGGTGTTTCTGCTTTAGCCGGGGTGTGATAGGCATCAGGGCTCCTATAAGGGGCAGACCTAGTCCGGGATCGACGTTCAGGAGGAAGAGGAACATTCTTCTCCCAAACCAACCAAGTCATGTCTGATGATAGTACTCCTATTTGTACGGGCGGGTACCGAGGTAAGGCAAAAGGCTGATCATAATCAAACTCTTCAGCATCAGAGGGTGCATGGGCCACTCATCCGGATCCGAGGATAAGGGTGGGGATCAGGGCGAACATGCCTTGTTCCTAGAGAAGAAAAGGGTGCTATAGAAGATGATACCATTCCTTCAAAGAACCACTCACAGGAATGAGCAAAAGCAAGCAATCCAGCAAAGAAAACAAGACCAGCATATAAAGCTAAACATGTCTATATGTGTGTAACTAAGGCATCAGTCTATAGTCTAAATACAATGCAAATGAGGTGAAATTTTATTTTAGTTCGCTATAACCATTAGCTCTGATACCAATCTGTCACACTCTCAATTTCCACAAATAGGGTTTTACCATTAGATGCGTGACATACCAGAATCTCAACCGATAGTTACACCAAACGACATATCAGTTTCAAAATATGGTTGTCTATTATTATCAGAAAAATCCCAAAAGCATAATTAATAACAATTCATGAAAACATTTGCAGAAACTTAATTATCCATAATCTAAATGGCACAAAATATGCGCAATCCAATTTAGTGTAAACATGCTAAAATTAATGTTTAAACTATTTTATAAATCAACCAGTAATATGATGCAATGATGTGATTCTCATAGTCGTGCACATTTTAAGGACCTAAAAGAAACATGCTAAAGTATCAACATAGGGTTGGTGAGTTTCACATATTTTAATAAATAGTAACATAATTGAAAGAAGATCAAGTAAACAAAATAATATCACAAGATAAGTAGTCTACATAACAAGTTACATAATGTATGAAGTTCGCAAGCAAAGCTGACAAGTATATGTATGCCTCGACTGTGGTTACTAGACCACATCAACAGAACTTAGGTCAATTAAACACCCTTTTGACATGCAGTCGTGCTAGCGCGACTAGCCCGGGTAGGATTTGTCAAAGCAAGTAGATCTACTCAAAATTATCCCACTAAAGTACATAAATTAATGGTTCTAAAGTGAGGACTTATAATGGTACAACACTAGTCATCAAATGATAATAACAGTAATACTGATAAAAAGAAAATATGTTTTAGAGCACATGTTTCTCTCCCCCAAAAGTGTGTATGAGTAAAGTGGGGTTGAAAACTCACCTCGAGTAGCACAACACAACTAATAATACAGGTACAGATGATTAGGTTTCCAAATAACCTGAATTTTATTTAATATAAAGTAGATAACAATGTACAAACCAATACACAATTTTCAAATACAAGTAAGTAAACTATTATACATGAGTCTACAACCAACCTTAGTGATCGAATGTCCTCTTGTTTAACTCTCTAACCAAAAGGTCAAACTAATAGTATACTTTTCTAGTATGCAGTTTCTGAACACCTAGCTCATTTCAAGTCAAAAAGGATACGTTGACTCAAAGGATGCCCGGTATTGATTGGCATGCATCAACCCAAGTACCGAATGGGCTTGTCCGGCAAATATATCTATTTACGTACTCCTGTGGCTTCCCCAAAGTTAATGGTTGTGTAGATTTTAGAAAATAGAGGGACCTTATAGTAAAAAGTGTCATGAAATATATAAGCAACATGTATAATCAGTTTAGTTTTACTAGATAAGAAAGTTGTCATTAAGTTTGTAAAAGACTAGTTTGACTTTAGAATTTGAATTCTCAATGTGATATAGAGAGCATGTTTCCACCCCAAAATACAAAAGAAAAATGGGCTATGAACTTACCTTGTAAAGTAGGTGGGTTGATCTTGCAACTTGTAGTAACATGGAGTGAGGATTGCCCTAAGTAAGTTTATTTAGTTAGTTTATTGTATATATTGATAGTTGAGGGGTTGTTGTTCATGAATGGTTGACTTATACTAGATATGTGTCATCATAGAGTAGCACATCCAACAAAAGAATTCTTTGGAAAGAGTTGGTATATTTTAATCACTTATGTACCGTGTCTATCCTTAACCAAAACCTTTTGTTTGCCATATAACTACATACCAGGTAAAACAAATCTAGATATATATACTAGACCAAGTTAAAAGTATGTTTAGTATGTTTATAAAGTATAGGGAACAAGTGTAGATATAAGTTTAGCAAGGATAGGAAACAAACAAATTGTGTAAGTTATGGTTATAATTGAAAAATATGAACAACTTTATTAGAAATATGATTCAAGTTGATAGATAATCATAAGAATCACTAAAGTTTGAATTTTTATTATTCAAAACATGTTAATATTACTTATTTTATAATAAAAAAATGTTGCTTTACATTATACTCATGAAAATATTGGTATGTTGAAAAATTTAGGGTTTTCATAACTTTGGATATATTCGCACACTAAACTTGTGTGAGCTATTTGAAGTGTTAAATCAATGAGTTAGAAGACTTTTTAGATTATCTACTTGTGTGTGTTTGTTTCATGACCGAGGGTTAAATAGACTAATACAAGTTAAACTGAATGAATTAAACATAATGAACCTTAATAATAACTTAATCAACACCTAATGACTATGTTTAATTGATTAAAATATTGAAAATTAAAGGATTGAAAATATTGAATTTAAACAGACTTGTCGCGTGCGACAGGTCACGACAGGTTCTTTGAATATGAACAAACGTGAAAAGTTTCAAATTAATCAGAAGTAGTTGCGTGGAAAGTTGACTTGCACGTGAGAAGTTGAATTCCGTCAACATTCAAAATCATGCAATTGCTTTACTAGTCACGCGAGAAGTTCAATTTTTCAAAATTTAAAATCATGCGATTACTCTACTTGTCGCGCGAGAAGTCAAATTTTTCAGTAAAAAAATTCCAAGTGTAGAAAAAAAATTTAAGTTTGTTTTTTAAGTTTTTTTGTGTACTTATAAATTTTGTTTAATGTTTCAGATGGCTAGACCTATGGTTTTTAAAAAACCATAATGTTGTTATGTATCTCGAGGATGTTTTGAAAGACAAAGCATTGTTTAGATCATTGATAGAGGGACTGAAGACTTCCTGGATCTTTCATGCTATATCTGCTAATCCCACCATTTACACTTATGTTATTGATCAGTTTTGGCATTCAGCTGTCAATGAGATAGATGTTGATGGAGAACCCTGCATTACTGCCACTATCAAGGGCAAGATGGTGGTAATCACTATTGAAACGATTAACAGTGTGCTATTATTAGAAGATCAGCCTCATGCACCTGTAAAGATAAATGATGATGTTGCCAAAGATTGTCTCCTCCGAATGGGTTATAGTCACTGATACCCATCTCTGGAGAAGAAGTACTTACCTCTATTTTGGAAGTACTTGTTTCATGTCGTGATCCATTGCCTTAGAAATCGAAAGGCTTGCATGGATAGTCTTAGTGTTGTCTTTGGATCTTTGCATGTATCTTTAGTTGATGATCTTCCATACAACATATCCAAAGCTATTTTCACTGAGATGTAGAAGAATGTGTTAGTTGTAGCAGGAAAGAAGTTCACTATGTACCCTAGATTTCTTCAAATGATAGTAATGCTACTCATCCTGAGTTAGTTGTATCTAATTCATCTACCTATGTTGTAATGGTGATAAAGAAAGATATTTCCACTTATCTTATGGGAGCGCGTAGGAATGCTTGGGATGGATCTCACATTACTAAGCTTGAGAGGTTTGTTGAAGGATTCCAAACTGAGGCACAATCTTAAGAGACTAAGACTGCTCATGTTCATAGAGATGATGCAGTCAGTACATCCACTAGTATTGCACAAGAAGCACCAGAGAGTTCTTACACTAATGAGAGGTCTGACGTATATGAGGTGGATACTTGGTTACAAGGTAATGAAGGTAGTAGTGAAACAGATAGTGATCAGATAGGGAACGTACCATTAGTACTACTAGAACATCCCAGAGTGCAAGAAACTCCTACCAAATGCATTGCTGAGGAACGTGATGCTGATTTTGTTCCTAATGATACTTCTATTACTACCCGAGGAAGGAAGAGAATGGAAAGGGTAGCTAGTGAAAGTCCATATGGGAGGGGTAGAGGACGTGGAGTGTTGAGAAAACGCCAGACCCTAATGACCACTATGATGATTGAAGAGGTACAAATGTATAATATTCTAGTCATAGTCAATGAGGCTACTACACATGTGATCCTTAAAGAGTCAACAACTGGGACATCATCATCTATGCCCATGATGATATTTTGAGGACGCCACCAATGGAGAAAACTCATGATGATCTTTTTGGTGATGTTGATTATGTTAACACTACTCCTGAGCCAAGACAACAACCAGAGTCTTCTTCGTTATCACCCACCAGGGTTACTTTGGAGCAGAGAGTTAGTGTTCTAGAGAAAGAGATGTTAGAGAAGACACAAATCATTGATGATTTATATTAGAGTACGTTGGAAAAAGATGAGAGAATAAAGAGTTTGGAAAATCATCAGCAGTTCATGTTCAGTTATGTGCAGATTATGGATGAGAACTTAAGAGATATCATTTCATGTTTCATCATTCACATAACAACATACCACGGAGGTTAGAGAATCAAGTAGACAGCAAGCGGTTGGTCCCGAAGCTGATGATGAGCATATTATTGATACAAAGCGTGTTGTTGATCCTATTGATAAGAAAGGAAAACATATACTGTTGATGTTGATCAAGTGACTATGTCAGATCTTGCTATTCAGGCCACTGAGGATCAACCTGCACCATTCACTAGAGAGGCATTTGTGGAGCCTAAGCATGTTTTGCCTATTTCTAACCCATATAATGATGATTTAGATCATGTAGATTTTGGTTTTAGTGATGAAGAGCATGATGATGATGATGATGATGATGACAATGATAATGGTGATGAGGGAAATGATGATAAGGGAATTAATGATAAGAAGAATGATAATGATGATAAAGGAGGTGATACGGGTGCTGCTACTGGTACAGTTTACTATACACAATTAGATCCTGCCACAGAGGCTGCTTATGACAAAGAAATTTACTATTTCTAGCAAAGATTGATTGTTAAGGAAGAAGATGAAGATTTTGGGTCATTTGATGATTTAGAATAGACTATAGATTACATAGACGTATTTGATAAAATAATCTTAAAGACTTATTTCTAATATATTGATTGAATATGGAGAGATAGCTGGAGACACAGGTGCTACAGAATCGATTGATAAGAAGCAGATCAAATTGGTCAAAGTGTTGTACTTCAGGTTGGTAATCTTACTGTTGAAGCTCCTCCATCGCTGGCTTACATACACACACTAAGACATTCCAAACCTTTCACAAGGGGTATAGAAACTCAAAAACAATTATTAGTTGGGCAAATGATGCTGAGAAAAAACTATATGTGATTAAGAGATGAGCAAGGGTGATAGAATACTTTCAGGATGAACACGACTTTCACACGCTTAGAGTATTAAATTTATATGCTATGGGTCGTGTTCCATTCATTAACCCTAATAACTATGGAAAGGGGAATTGGATCAAAAATATGATTTAGAGACACAGCAAAACCAATTTCAAAGACTTTGAAACAACCAAATCTAAAGTCATTAACGATGAGACCAGGATTGATCCTAATATGAACAAACCAATGCAGATAAGGGTTTATAAGAATCCATGTTATGTGAAGAAGATCCATATACACACTCCAATGCCAATTTACAATTTTTCAAAGCTTATATGGCGGAGTTGTGGACATGTGTTGATACATTCCTGGAGACACCAAGAGAGAGCTACACTCAAGGGAGCCTATTCCAATAAACAAGCTTATCACAAGCCATTGTATCTACTGCTGAAAGCACATGCAACTTTCTCTTCACCTTTGAAGATCTTGACTGTATGCATCCAGATGACCTGGAGTACATGGAGATAGTTCAGCAAATGGCTCTTCTCACTCATAAAGCCAAGAAGTTCTACAAGAGGATAGGGAGGAAGTTTCTTAGCAGTTCAGCCAATAGAAAGTTTGGGATGGATAAAAGCAAAGTGAAGTGTTACAAATGAAACCAAATAGGACACCATGCTAGAGAGTGTAAGGCACCAAGGGAAAATGGTGGTCAAACACAAACCAGACCAAAATACACTGATAAATCCAACCAGAATAAGAAGTCAAAGCAGAAAGCTACAGTTGTTGATGAAGAAGGAGGCTTTGACTAGAGCTTTCAGGTGGAAGATGCATCTCCAAACCAAGCATTAATGGCTGACCATGATGAAGCTAAGGTATTGGAACATCTCTATACACCTGAATGCATTGCTAAAGTTAACATATACAGGTCATATAAGTTAGAGATGAGATCTGATCATGAGTCTTTAAATATTTTAAAATTTGATTTCAAAAGAGCTTAAAATGACTACAAAATTAAATAGAAGCCTTAGAGAAAAATATTTCAACTCTTAAACATGAACATACCAACTACAAGACTCAAATGAAATACCTCATAACTAAGTTGACTGAATGGCAGGTTGAGCTTGTGATCTGCAAAGCCGGGGCAGAAAAATGTGTTCTTGAAGAAGAGATCTTCAAGAACATAATATCTTCATCCTTGCATGCAAAAGTTTGTTATCAAAATAACCAGAGACTGGGATCTAATGAGATAGCTCCTCCACACACAATCTTTTCTGTAAGATCTTCTAAGTATGGTACTTGTGAAGATGAGCTTCCCTCATAGACCCAATGAGTGAAAAGGATGAAGAGCAGATAATGAAGGATGTCTCTAAGAAGAGTGAAGAAGAGCATTCTAAGAGGGGTCACTATTCTCCTGAGGAGAGAAAAGGAGTTGGGATGACCAAGTCAAAAAAGGAATTTGATTAGAAAAGCCAAGAGGAAATCCAAAAAGGTTGAAGAGATCAAGGCCACCTTTAATTCTATGCTGAAACAAGATTTTATCTCTGTAGGCTTTAAGGTGGTTAAGGCTAAAGACTCAAACTTGAATTCTAGTACTACAAGTTCTAGTTCATGTCCAAATCATCCTAACATCATGAAAAAGGCTGATTAGTTGTGTACCACTGCTACACAACCAGAACCATTCAACTCCAGAGGTAGTTCTTACCCTAAAAGAATTATCACATCATCTACAAAGATGAAGATGGAGAAGGAATATGATCAAGTTCAACCTTGTTCTTAAAGGAAGACTCTTAAAAGGAAGAAAATAGGTTATGTCATGTGTGGTGGTACTTCTCATCTTGCTAAGGATTGTCTCTACAATCCAAAAAGTACTGTCCACATGGCCAAGAAATAAATTTATGAGAAAATGAAGAAGAAATAGCTTCAGAAGGAAAATCGCTTCCTTTCAAAAGCCCCAAAATGAAGAAGAAGACAAGTGAAAACTTTCCATCAGAAGAAAAGTTGATCTCGGAAGAAAGGAATACTCCCGAAGTACTGAAGCTTGTTGTAATGTTAGCAATATCTTCCGAAGGTCTAGTCTCCAAAACTTTTAAAGTTTTCAAAACTTCTTAAGTGTTGAAGGTCAAATCTAAGCTTCCAAAGGCGGTGTGGAAGACAAAGAAAGGCCACGTGACTGAAAGTTTTCTATCAACATCAGCAAATGATCCTCAAAACATGACAATAGGATCTATTATTGTTGTATTGCCTTCAACTTGTTTTGATAAGCCCAAGACCAATAAGGCTTGGGTTTCCAAATGTAACTAACCATCTCTTTTGTGCAGGAATAGCTCAAAGCAAACAGGAATGTATGGATCTTTGATAGTGGATGTTCTAGGCACATGATAGGCAATGGGTCATTACTTTAAAATTTTGAGAAAATAGATGGAGGACCAGTTGCTTTTAGAGGAGATTCTAGAGGTCACATAACTGGAAAGGGCATGGTCACAATTGGTAAGCTTAGCATTAAGAAAAGGTAAACTTTGTCAAGGAGCTTGGATACAATCTTTTGAGTGTATTTTAATTTTGTGATCAGAGTCATAACATGCTTTTTACTAACCATGAGTGCATTGTTCTCAAGCCCAGGGTGGTCATTTCTCATGAGCATATCTTGCTTAGAACCCCCAGGAAAGGGAAAATATACAAGATGGATTTGCAAGAAATATCTCCCTCAAGAGAAGTTTTATGCTTTCTATCTAAAGCCAATAGTGATGAGTCTTTCTTCTGGCATAAAAGGATGTACCATGTAAACTATAAAAACACTAATAAATTGATTAAGAATGATTTGGTAACTGCAATTCCATAGAAAGAGTTTACAAGTGATGACCACTGTGTTACATGCCTCAAAGGAAAGCACACAAGGTATCTCACAAGCCAAATGAAAGAAACACCCTTACTAATCCCCTATACTTATTACATATGGATCTCTTTGGCCCCACTAGTGTAATGTGTCTAGAAAGGACCTCGAACTGCTTGGTGATCATAAATGACTTTACAAGATTCACTTGGGTATTTTTCCTTAGGACTAAGGATGAAACTCCTGAGATCTTGAAGAATTTCATCTTAAAAATTAAGAATCAATGTGATCCCAAGGTAAAAATCATAAGATGTGATCAAGGAACTAAATTCAAAAACCAATTCCTTGATACATTTTATGATGAAAAAGGTATTACAAGACTATATAGTGCTCCCCATGATACCTCAGCAAAACGGTGTTGCTAAGAGGAAAAATAGGACATTAATTGAAGCTGCAAGAACTAAGTTGTCTAAATTTAAACTACCCATCACCTTCTAGGCAGAGGCAGTGAACACTGCTTGCTATGTTCAAAGTAGAATTTTAGTAGTTAAGACACAAGGTAAGACTCCTTATGAACTTTGGCATAAGAGGAAACCTTTCTTTGGTTTTCTCAAGTCATTTGGATGTCCTTGCACCATTTTGAATACCAAAGATCAAATTGCAAAGTTTGATGAGAAATCAGAAGATGGACACTTTATTAGATACTCTTCCCAAGCTAAGGATTATAGAGTATACAATCTCAAAACTAGAGTAGTTAAGGAGTCAGCCAATATGACTTTCAATGAGCACACTGCTTGTGTGAAAGGTTCCGGTCATGATTGGCCATTTGATCTTGATTTAGTTACCAACTGTTTTAATAAATCTTGTGAGCATATTTTAGGATCTATTTATATATTATCAACAGGTGATCCTGATCCAAGATTTGAGCTAAGAAGACCATCAAGCTACACTACTTCAGCTCCAGTTGTAACTAACCCTGCTAATGAAGTTTCTATCAGCACAACAATAACAAATTTAGCTGATACTTCTAGGGTGCCTTCAATTTCCATCTTGGAGGCATAAAACTAAGATGAAGGAGCTTTAAATGTAGGAGGAAATGGTGGTGGTGAAAGTGATCAAGAATTTCTTGATCCTGACAACCACTCTATTAAAGACAACATCAATGGTGTCACACCCTCATTGGATCAAGTCTTTCTTGATAAGTATGTTGAATATGGTGGGTGAATCATCAATGCCAAATCTAAATTTATCTAATTTAGATCTCTCTAAGAAACTTATTATGATCCCTTAACTAAGGATCCATAAGTCTCACCCCACCACAAAAATCATTAGAAATGTTAAAACTGGGGTAAGAACAAGAGGACAAACCCATGATTCAAATGTTTGTCTCTACTTTTATTTTCAATCCCAAATAGAGCCTAAGAAAATTGATGAGGCTATAAAAGATGAAAGTTAGGTTGAAGCTATGCAAGAAGAGATGCTTCAATTCAAAAGGCAAAAGGTTTGGAACTTATGTCCTCTTCCTCAAGGGAAGACTACCATAGGAACCAAATGTGTGTTTCAAAATAAGAAGGATAATAGAGGACTTGTCATCAAAAACAAGGCTAGACTAGTTATTCAAAGATACATACAAGAAGGAGTTGATTACACAGATGTATTTGCTCCTATGGCAAGACTTGAGGCTATTAGGATATTCCTAGCTTTTGCTGCATCCAAGGATTTCAAGGTCTACCAACTTAATGACAATTGTTCTTTTCTCTATGAGGTGATTGATGAAGAGGTGTATGTCAAACAACCACTTGTCTTTATAGATCCTGATCATCCTGATTATGTCTGCAGGCTTGATAAAGCTCTTTATGGGCTGCACCAAGCTCCAAGGAAGTGATATGAGACTATATCTCAGTATCTTTGTCAGCATGGTTACAAAAAGGTACCTATTGATGGAACTCTTTTCATCAAAGGAACATGGAATGATTTAATGCTAGTTTAAGTGTATATAGATGATATTATCTTTGGGTCAACTAATCCAAAGCTTTGCAAAGACTTTTAGTAGCTGATGAAGAATAGATTTGAAATGAATGTCAGGGGGGAGCTTAATTTCTTTCTAGTAATTCAAGTGAAGCAAGTTGTTAGTGGCATCTATATAAGTCAGTCAAAGTACGCATAAGACATACTTACAAGATTCAACATGACTGACTGTAAGGTTGCAAAGACACCCATAGCTAGAAATCACTCCCTCAGGCCGGATCTTAAGGGGGAGTGTATGGATGAACACTTCTACAAGGCTATGATTGGGTTTCTTATGAATCTCATAGCTAGCAGGGCTGATATCATATTTGCCATATGTATTTGTGCAAGATATCAAGCCAACCCTAAGATGTCACACCTGGTCACTGTTAAAAGAATTTTAAAAAAACCTCAAAGGTGCTCTAACATTTTGTTATCTAAATAATTTTGACTTCAATCTATATGCGTATGCAGATAGTGACTATGGTGGCTGCAATATGACTGTAAATTCTATATTAGGGGATGTCAATTCCTTGGTGGCAGGATAGTCTCTTGGCAATGCAAGAAACAATCATGTGTGTATGCATCAGCTGTTGAATCCGAATACATTGCCGCTGGCAGCTGCTGTGCTCAAGTGCTTTGGATTCAGAATCAGATGCTAGACTATGGATGTCACACCCCGACCGACGGCGGAATAATCGAGGCGGACGAATGTGAAACGATTGTTCATAGCACATGGAACTAATAAGTTGAAACAATATTAAATATAATTATTCATTGAACAATACAAGTCAATTAAGTCATTACAATACACAAATATAAAAACAAACATAAAATGTTTAATTTATCTAAGTCCAAGTCCTATATGAGCAAGAAGAGTTCCTCAAGTATCAAACCTGAAACATGTTAAATATAAAGGTCAATTTTGAAAGTTGGTGAGTTCCCATGGGTTGAACATACATATATATAAAAAGATTTACAAGTAGCAATTCA
>BJCM01083589.1:0-40752 GCA_018326385.1 Flaveria bidentis | reverse complement strand
CCACCAAAGTTACCGTAACCGTTAATTGTCGAATTATTGATGGTAACCGACCCAATCACCATTTATGTCCTGTGATTTCTTCAATGTTAGTTGATTTTTGATAAATGTGTTGATTTTGGCAATCACCATTTTTCTCGAGTTTTTCACAAAGTTGCTTGATTAGGTTTTGGTAATTTTAGATTTAATTTATAGAACTTTTTAAAATAACCCATATTAACCCGAACCCACCCTGACCCGAATCCATCTTTATCCAAACCCATCCTGACCTTTTTTTTAAATAACCCATCCTGAACCGAACCCATCCTAACCCAAATCGATCTTGACCTAACAACCAACCCAATCCAACCCGCCCATTTTGCCACCTCTACATGCAAGTTTACATAGTACTCGTATATCCATCATATATATATGAGAAATTTCAAAACCCATATTGACTTTATTTACTTTTAAACATATCATTTTAAACATTTAGAGTAGAGTTTATATTTTTTTAAATTATAATTTAGCTAAAAATTATTTTATCTTAAAACATTTTTCATTTAAAATTATTTTATCTTAATATTATTTACAATAGAGTTTATAATATTATTTTATTCAAGTTTTATTATTATTTTTCCTCCCTTTTAATCACAAACGAATTGCAGGGTATAAATAGTAGTGATAACTTTATAAAATAATAATCAAGTTACAAGTTTGTTTTAGTTAGGTCACTTGTAAATTTATTTGTCACAATCAGTTTAATTGTATTTTTTTTTTGTCTCAATCAGTTTACTCATCACTTTTTTATCTCGATCAAGTCACTAAAATTTTAGGATTATTATAATTAGATCACTCATAAATTACAAAATTATTTTTAAGGGAATTGAAATAAATTTAAAAATTAGCAATATTTCTAACGAACCAAATTATTTTAAGATTTTGTGAATTATTTATAAATTTAGAGAAACTATGAGTGATATAATTAGAACACCTTTAACACTTTACTGATCTGATTGTAACAAATAAAAATACCATTTTGTGATAGAACAAATAAATTACCTAATTAAAATACTCTTAAAATGTGCTTATTGTTATGTGAAGTTTTCTCTAAATAGTAAGTTGGTAATATAAAAAAACTCACAATTTAACCTAAAATAATTCATATAATTTATGGATAAATAAAATTTTAAAAATAGGATGAGATGGGTTTTTTATAAGTTGTTTGTATTTTAAAGATAACAATATTTATAAGAACTTTAACACGAGTGATGTTATATAAAACTAAATTCATTATAAATAAATATAGCTAAAACATAATCCTTTCTTTCGGGCCTAGGATTCTTTTGTTTTCTTTGTCATGAAAATATCATATCCAAGGATCCACATAAAGCCTTGAAGTAAAGTCACATCACATTGAATACGAAAATCTTAATTTGCTCCCGATTATCATTTTCACTCTCGATTATAAGCCTTTTATGTTTAAAATACTAGCTTAACAATTTGTGTGTAACACGAGTTGAAAAATTAAAGTAACTAGCAGTTACTATTAATAAGTCTGTGATATATACGGATACAAAGAAACATTAAATAAATGTAAATTCATGCAAATTACATAAAAAAATCAAATACATAAAAAACATTACTATTGTTACAAAGTTCCTAAAACTTTTTCGTATACAAAAAATTAATCAGATTCAATTTACAACTTCTCAAACTTAAGAAACCATCCTTTTAAATTGTTTTTCTGTATTATAGTACATTGTAATTAAAAATATAAAAGCTAAAGATATACAAAATATATGTTTTATAATATACATATTAAAAAAACAAGATAACAATTTAATTGGTTGAACAATATCTTCTATTAAATCACAATAAAGTAATAAACTTAATAGAGTACGTTTTTACCGGATTGTTATACATTGGTTGTCTCGTAAACGAATCACACAAACTTTTATTATATAATCACAATGTAATATGTTAATATTCTTTAAAAAAGTTAGTTATGATACTGATAATGTCCCGTTAAGCAATATAATTTGATATTTATCACTAACGTAGAAACCAATAAATATAAATAAAAATGAACGAAGTGAGGTTATGATCGTATGACAATAAATGTCAATATTAAGGTTTATCATCAAAAACTTTTTTATTTACGTCCAAATGTACGTAATATTATAATTGAATGGATAATGAAATGGGCCGAGAATAGTTATTGTGTGTATAATGGAGAAATAAGAGAAATTCTTCATGCATAATACCTGTACTTTGTATCGTACAATCATTCATTTCATATAATTATCAAATATATTTGATGGTGAAAGAACAATCAATAAAAAAAAGTCATTGTATATATATAATAAAATAATTATATAACCTAATCTCATAAAATAAAATCTCTATGTGACACATGGCTATTTTTTTAGCATGTGCACGTCGTCTTCACCTAGACGCCACCTAGGATTATCCATGTGTAATTATCACAATAAATTACAATTATGGTAAAAATCTTGACTTAAAAAAATATTTAATAACTCTTAATTAATACTATACTAATCAAGATATGTTCATTATATACATAAAAAAACATGTTATTAAGAATTGTTTAATGAGACTTAATATTATTAAAACATAATTTAATTTGTAGTTAAGCATTGTTAAAACTAAATATTCCAAAATGATATATAAACAGATTTATGGATATTTATAATTAATAAATCTTTTTTCTTTTATATTATTGTTTATTACTTAAATATCTTTGTTATGTGTAATAATTTTATTGATATGTTATTTATAACATATATTAGATTATACATATGTATTAATCTGTTATATACCTTTTATTTCAACCCGTGTAACACACGAGTATCTAACCTAGTGCTATATAATGTAGGTAAATATTATATATTATTGTTCAAATATATAACATTTTCAAAATATGAAATTATAACCCAAAAATCTCAGATATATTATTATTACTAGGTTAGTATTCCGTGTATTACACGGGTTGAATTAATAAAATAATAAATTATTAGTAATAAAAACTTATGAATTATAAAACCATGTTTGAAGATAAAATATGATTATAATTACATATGAATAACTATTTCAAGTAAATAAATAATAGATAGGTTATAGACAGATAGATATATAAATAAATAGATAGTCTAGAAACTCATTTATTAAACATAATATAGTTAATAAATAAACACGAAAAATTAAGTACGATATTTTAATATAATATATGTATAAAATTATATATACGTATTTGTTCAAAAGATAAAACAATTATACTATTTTTAAATATCGTATCTAAATAGTTTCATTTTTAAATATTTGTTTTAATATTTTTATAAAATTTTATTGTTTACAAAAATCTTGTTTATTAAAAAATCAAGTTTCTAATTATTCTAGTTGTTTTAATAAAACTACTTTTAGAAATTCAATATTTTTTACAATTATTTTAAAAAAGGACTGATTTCAAATATTTTGTTTCAAAAGGTTTAATATTTTAGAAAATATATGAATTTTAATTTTCTTAATAAAATTTATTTTTAAAAACATAGTTTGATTTTTTAAAAAATACAGATGAGAGATAAAAGTATATCAACGGACCAAATTAATTTTTATGAAGAGAGAGAAATTATTTGAGTGTTTAAATTACTTTAATATCTTTTTGAAGGGAAAATAAAGTGAGGATATTTAAAAAATGACAAGTGTCAAAAAAGTGATCTAAAAAGATAACAAGTGTTAAAAGAAACCATTTTTATTAATATTTATAGATTAGACTTTAAAATTTGTAAGTTTTAAATTTCTAATCTTGACTAATTTAGTTAGTTATTTTTTTGATAAAATCTCGGATTGAACTACAAATTTAATTAAAAATTAAAGTTATTAAATTTTTTTTTCAATCAGTAAATTTTAAATTCTTATTTTAGAATACTGTTTAATTTGACGTTAAATATTGTTTAAATACGATTCACGTGATTTTTTAAAAATCATCACTAATAATTTGACACGTGCCGGTCATATGCTATTAAGGTGCCATGTGACAACACAATGCTTAAATATTGTCACGTGGCCTAAACTTTTTTCATTATTTATATATAGATATATGTTTAGTAATATAAAACAATTTTAGGGCAATAACATATAAATTCTATTGGATAACGGATTATTCAATTTATTAGGATTTGAAGATTTTACGATCTTATATGAAATTCGACCTGATCCGAATAAGAGATAGGTTATCCGACTCGAATCTATCCAAATTTAATTTGGATCGGATTCGGAAAAATCCGAATTACTTGAATAATAATTTTTGTGATCTTTACTCATGTTTGTGTTAAATTTTTATTACTAGTATTTTACTACTTTAGAATCACTATTAAACATGTAAATCAAGAAATACAAAATTCAAACATAATGAGTAGTTGTTAAGATCGAAATATTAGAATATTTGTTTAGAACGATAATCTATTCTTGTATTATTGTTTATGATCAGAGGACCGAAAGATGTCAAAACTTTTGAGCATTGAACTTAAAACATAATAAATAGTTAGGTAATGAGTATTAAGTTGGAATCACAATACACTTTTTATTATGTTTAACATAATATCTAAATAAACCAAATATTTTTTTTTTGATTTTTGAAATTCGTTATGAAATTTGAATAAGGATTCAAATTAGGTTTTACAGTTTTTAATGAGGATTGGATTACGTTAAGTTTTCTTTGAATTTTTAAACACCCCTATTAACATAAGAATCAAGATAGTAGCATTCGAGTTTTTTAACAAGATTAAACAAGAGAATCTCTTACCAAAAAAATTAAGTTTGCTCGATCTATCAACCAAACCATCAACATTCAAACTATTTTAATTTGTTTAATGTTTTAAGCTAACTAATTTTGACAATAGGTTACTAAAATTCCGACAAACTCTTACTCCACTCAAAAGCATCTCCAAACATTCTAAGTTTTTATTAATATTTGCAAGTCAATATAGTTTGTCATTTATTTCCTTTGAAATACAATGCCCATCAATTTATGGTTATCATTTAAAGCATAGAATGATATACTTGTATGGAAAAAAGTTAATAGTTCATATGAATTCATAAAGGGTGTAGACGTTAAAACACATTAAAATTATAAATTAACATTCTATATTTTTATACGGGTCGTATAGCTTCATACACGTTGTATAGGGGGGTCGCATATCACTATTTGGGACGTATAACCTCTCTGACAGCCACTTAAAATTCACCTCATAGTTAGTGTCGAAAATTATTATACGTGTCGTATAACCCTATATGTGTCGTATATGACTATATGGGGTGTATAGCTCTAGGTCCCTAAATTTTCTTAGTTTTCAGTGTATTCGACCGTATATAACGTGTATGGAATCCATACGCTTGCGTATAGAGGGGTCTATTTATCCGGGTGAGCGTCTCTGTATTAGGACCCTACATAAAACTAATACCAACCATTTTAAATATAATTAGTAAACTTAAACAATTATTATATGTAAGCAAAGCTGACCACACGTTGAGTAATACAAAGGTTAATACCTCCCTCAACCGTATCATATTATCTATTTAATTTAAAGTCAAATTTCAAAAATCCTAAAACAAACATGTAACAAATCAACATGAATTTTAAATGATTTTAATAATTATTCGTTAGCCGTTTAAAAAAAATATCAAACATGAATTCAGAGTGATTTTAATAGCAATAAAACAAAACTTCTAAATACTCGTTTACTTGCAAAATAAATTCAAAGATCAAAATATATTACCACATTTTTTGTTTATCATTTATTACATCCAACCTAATAATCATTTACATATGGTTTGACATGGCATTCCTACAATCATTCTCACCATAGTTTTTCCACTCATACTATTTATTATGTTTTAAAAAACACATAATAAATTTTTTTCCTTTTTTTTTTCTCTCGTATCATAAATCCTAGTCCTTTTTTAATTAGTAATTTTAATAATATATTTTCATTAAATAAAAACTAAGTAGTTTGATTAAAAAATATATTTTTCAAATTAAGAATTGTCTGATGCTGTGATTTTTTTTTCTAAAACAACGAATTATTTTTTAATTTATGAAATATTTTAAAGCCAATCATTTTAAAAATAAAAGTTTTATATTAATATATTTTTTTACAAAACAAACCTGAAGTTTTTAAACAATGAGATATTGATAAAAAACAAGTTTTTTTCAAAGCAATAATTTTTTTAAATGAAAGTTTTTTAATTTATAAAATTGTTTTATCGGCTAATCAAAGTACTTTTGTATTTAACGTTTTACAGTTCCTAACTCTTCGTTAATAAGTATTTAGTATTTTCTTATTTAATTTGTACGATACACAAGATTATAGACTGATGTTGTTTATAGAAAAGGAATTATAAAAACATAAAACAATAATCAAACTATGCTATGCACCAAGAGAAACCAAACAAAAGAATATGAATCATATTTGGTTGAAGACTCATAATAAACTGAAAGATCGTATAATATGCTTGAAACAAACTTTAGTTTAAAACTATTCTAAAAATAACCAATACTTAGTTTTCACTTAAACTCAACATTAGCGAGATCTTTTAAAGTTCATCGCTTAAGTACACGATGAGATTTGAGTTTTTCTCGGGGTGAGTTCTTTAAAAACTTTTTCCGTATGGTGGGATTTTAATTTTTGTTTTCTTTTAAAGTTAAAAATAGCGAATGAAGTTTTATCGCTAACGTGACGAGGGTAAATGGATTTAGAAGCCACGTGTTGCGTGTGTGAAAGGTATTTTATGGTTATGTGCGTTTATGTGGTTATTTAACTTAATTGGAAGACTAGGGTTTACTTTCTTTTTGTGTGTAGTTAAATTATTCTTATCCTCTTCACATTATAAATTATAATGTTATAAAACACTGTGTAATACACGGAACTTTAACCTAATACACATAAAAAAACAATATTTTCATCCAATAATATTTTGTACATACAATTAAACATGTTGACATTTTACGTCTACATAAACCAATAACCACTTCAGACTACATTAACACCAAAAAAATCATCCTAAGCACCCTAAAATCCACTAAATCAAAGTATGTTACATGATATTAATCCTAAATCATATTTATCCTGTAGCCCTCTAAATCTTCATCTACTAGTTTGAAGTAAATACGAACTTAGCCACCAAAGGGACTAGAATCACCCATTGAACAACACCCAAAGGACCATTTTTGTAACTAACTCCCGCAATAAATTTCCCTCTAATATTTCGATCATAAACATTTGCTCTCTTCCCTTTTTACCCTTTTACCCCTACGACCACTCTACACCCCTTTGCCCTAATTACTCATCCCCAATCCACCACCGCCACCACCACCACCACCGTCACCACCGCCACCACCACCACCACCACCGTCACCACCGCCACCACCACCGGCGATGGATCCTCAGGTCCAACAAGCACAACTAGCGGCGATACTCGGCGCCGATCCAACGCCGTTCGAAACCCTAGTATCGCACCTCATGTCATCATCGAACGAACAGCGATCGCAAGCGGAGCTTCTGTTCAATCTCTGCAAACAAACCGATCCGAACACGCTGTTTCTGAAGCTCGGCCAGATGCTGCAACTCTCGCCTCACATGGAAGCTCGTGCGATGTCAGCGATTCTGCTACGGAAGCAGTTGACTCAGGACGATTTGCTGATTTGGAACAGGTTGTCTCCGGCGACTCAGTCGTCGCTTAAATCGATACTGCTAACTTGTGTGCAGCAGGAAGAAGCGAAGACGATAATGAAGAAGTTGTGTGATACTATCTCGGAACTGGCGTCGAGTATTCTACCGGATAACGGTTGGCCGGAGTTGTTACCGTTTATGTTTCAGTGTGTGTCGTCGGATTCGTTTAAGCTTCAGGAGTCTGCGTTTTTGATATTCGCTCAGTTGTCACAGTACATTGGGGAGACGTTGATTCCGCATATTAAACATCTTCACGGGGTGTTTTTGCAGTGTTTGACTACATCTGGGAGCTCAGATGTGAGAATTGCTGCTTTGAGTGCGGTGATTAACTTTATTCAGTGTTTGAGCTCTAGTGATAGGGACAGGTTTCAGGATCTGCTTCCTGCGATGATGACGACGTTGACGGAGGCTTTGAACGGTGGGCAGGAGGCTACCGCTCAAGAGGCGTTGGAGTTGTTGATTGAGTTGGCTGGGACGGAGCCTAGGTTTTTGAGGAGGCAGTTAGTGGAGGTGGTTGGGTCTATGTTGCAGATAGCCGAGGCGGAGAGCTTAGAAGAAGGGACGAGACATTTGGCGATTGAGTTTGTGATTACGTTAGCGGAAGCTAGGGAGAGGGCTCCTGGTATGATGAGAAAGCTGCCGCAGTTTATAAGCAGGTTGTTTGGTATTTTGTTGCGGATGTTGTTGGATATTGAGGATGAACCAGCTTGGCATACTGCGGAAAATGAGGATGAGGATGCTGGAGAGTCGAGTAATTATAGTGTCGGGCAGGAGTGTTTGGATCGGTTGGCTATTGCTTTGGGTGGGAATACGATCGTTCCTGTTGCATCTGAGCAGTTGCCGGCTTATTTGGCTGCTCCTGAATGGCAGAAACACCATGCTGCACTTATTGCTCTTGCACAGATAGCCGAGGGATGCTCAAAGGTAAAATTGTTGATGGAGTTTATTTATTGTGCGTTAGTCCTTGTTTAGTACTTTAGTTAGCTAGTTAAGTATTGGTTAACATGCAAATAAGTCCATTTGTATATCTATACTAGCTTGCAAACATATTAATGAACCTATGAGCCCCATTTACTTTTTGTGGTTTTTGCTTGTTATGTAACTATGTTATATGAACAAAAGGTATGCTTGTGTTTGTTATTTTTGTGCTGTTTTGGAGATCAATATTGCTTTCACTGTTGCTATCGATATTTTGAAACTTGAAAATTTTGGTGATGCAGGTGATGATCAAGAATTTGGAGCAAGTGGTTTCCATGGTTCTAAATTCATTTCAAGATCCTCATCCACGTGTCAGATGGGCTGCAATTAACGCAATTGGGCAATTGGCTACAGATTTAGGCCCGGACTTGCAAGTACAATACCACCAAAGAGTGCTGCCAGCTCTAGCTACTGCTATGGATGACTTTCATAATCCACGAGTGCAGGTTTGTTTGTTTATTAATTAGATATGTTGGTCTGCTGTGAGTTAAAGAGGCATATATGGAGACATAGATATTACATGTAGATGTTGGTTTAGCATTGTACATTCATATCCATTAAGATTGATTTCTTTATTGATTGTATCTTTTTGGAACTTGATCATTTTGATACTGAACTTGCTTTCTGGTTCCTACTACTTGGTATAGTATTCTTTGAGTTTTATTAGCAGAATGGATACCCATTAAAGATGAGAGGAACCTGAATGCATTTTAAGTATTTTCTTAGATATAATAAGTCAAGTAGCTAGTAGCTACAAAGCCACATGTGAATTTACCAAGCTTAGTTTTAGTTAATTTTGATGATCTGACAAAAGAGATCTTTGTTTTCTAAATTCTAATGCAAATTAGGGGTTTTTAGTGGTCCATTAATTTCTTTTACATAAGACAGCCGAATTGCCGCCTGATGTGCAAAGTAAACAAGACTAGTTTGAATAAATAATTCTCATTCAACTACACAAAGGAATTTTATCTTAGTAATGCACATTAAAGAAGGGAGGATTTTTGTTTTTGTTTTAATTATATATTGAAGAACCAAAGCCGAGTTGCACCTGACTTACTGGATTCATTAAGCGACACTATTTTGAATAAATACTATACGCCCAACCACAAGTTTTCATTTTTAATCTGTTACCTTGTCTGAAATATCCCCACCCTTTTCTTCTTGCTCTCCATAGATTGTTTTGGTAAATGTGCATGATATATTCTCAAGCAGTTAAATATGGCTTGTCAAATATTTAAATTAAATGGTATTTTACGTCTTGAATGCACTTCTAATTTTTTGTTTGTTTGTTATCAGTTATATCATTATCATTTATATTACATTTAAGTTTTAACTCTTTGGTAGCCTTTTTATTTGTGTGACATCTTAGAATTTTCAGACTACATTGCTTTCTTACAAACAGATATGGTGTTGAGGCTGACATAGCTTCATTGCAAATGGATCTGTTTATCTGTGATTCTAATTTTCTGTTATTATTTTACTTTTGTTCCGCAGGCACATGCTGCTTCAGCAGTGCTAAACTTCAGTGAGAATTGCACTCCTGATATCTTGACCCCTTATATGGATGGAATAGTTAGCAAGTTGCTTGTATTACTACAGGTAAACTGATGCGGTGGATGTTGGCAATTTAGATAAGTAGAATAAGACCTTATCTGCTTTGAATTGATTTATGTTGCTTTTATGTAGAATGGTAAGCAAATGGTTCAAGAAGGGGCCTTGACTGCTCTAGCTTCAGTTGCTGATTCATCGCAGGTTACTTACACATCATCACATTATTTCTAGAATTCAAACTTTATATTTAATTTGTCACTCAGATACTTAGCGTATCAACAGGAACACTTCCAAAAGTACTATGATGCAGTTATGCCTTATTTAAAAGCTATATTAGTTAATGCAAATGATAAAGCTAATCGTATGCTTCGAGCTAAAGCCATGGAATGCATTAGTTTGGTTGGAATGGCTGTCGGGAAGGAAAAATTTAGAGATGATGCTAAGCAGGTATGCTTCTGTTTATATTTGCTATTCATATCTTCTTTTGATATATAATATATCAGCCACTATGGAACTTATTGACATCATTATCCTTGCATTCTAATTCATGACTTGGATTTTTTGCATTATTAACTTGCTTCTTAACTTTTGAATAATTTTGGTAATGGTTTCTGATTTTGTGTTAAGGTGATGGAAGTGCTATTGTCATTGCAAGGATCTCAAATGGAGACTGATGATCCCACTACCAGCTACATGCTTCAAGTAGGTGTTATTTTTAGGGCAATAAGCAATTATAATTTTTTATGGACTTCTGCTAAATTTGAACACATATACACCCCTGAATGTTATCTTGGCATGAAGCCATTTGTTTTTTTTCCCTTGAAAGAAGTCAGCATTTTAAATCTTAAAACTTTTTAAAGAATAATGAAATTTCTATTTATTATTTCTTTAAAGAGATTTAAAGAGATAAAAAAGAATTTTTCTGTTGATCTTTAGAAGTCTACAGGTTTAATCATTCTAAGTCTAAGCACTTATGTGTGGTGAAAGTCTAGAGGGTGTTCTAAAAAAATTCTCAATTTTTTGTCAGTTTTTTGTGGTGATGTTTATATAATCTAACCCTATTGGCCCCTCTTTGGTACTGTAGGCATGGGCCCGACTATGCAAATGCTTAGGACAAGATTTTCTCCCTTATATGAGCGTTGTTATGCCTCCTTTGCTTCAATCTGCTCAACTTAAACCTGATGTCATCATTACCTCAGCAGATTCAGATAATGAGATTGATGAATCAGATGATGAAAGGTATCATATTATCTTGGATTAAGATATGTTATTATATGAACAATATTGAGAGTTGCATGCCTTGTAGTATGGAGACAATTACACTTGGTGATAAAAGAATCGGGATCAAAACTAGTGTTCTAGAGGAGAAAGCAACTGCTTGCAATATGTTGTGTTGCTATGCTGATGAGTTAAAGGAGGGTTTTTACCCATGGATTGATCAGGTTGGTTTTCACATATTTTGTTTATCTATTATTTAGGTACATCTAACTGGACTTAAAAGCCGAAAAGAGGGGGGGGGGTTGACGATTGTTGATAGGCATAACTATAATATCCATTCTACAAATCAAAACGCAAATAAGTTTTTCATGTGGGAAACATTTTTTATAAACACATACCACTCTCATTCTAATCACAATTAAACCTATGTCCATAGTGATTCGTGGTGAACTAAACACCACCTTATTGTTTTGGTTTGAATGAATGCTAATGTGCATACCATTGCAGGTTGCCCCAACCTTGGTACCACTTCTCAAATTTTATTTCCATGAAGAAGTTAGGAAAGCAGCTGTTTCAGGTGTTTTATATGATTCAGTCTAGGGTTGTAAACGAACCGAACAAACACGAACATGGCTTAATCATGTTTGTTTATATAGCTCAACAGACGAGCAACCATGAATGGATTAAGGAACGGGTTTTTGTGTTGTATCTGTTCATTAAGAAGATAACCTTTTTTTTGTCTTTTAGCTTTTTAAATGCTAAATAAACAAACACTGTAAAATTGATTCAAGAAATCAAGTCAGTCTCTTACTTGATGCACAACTAGATTTACTCCAATCCCATTTGAGCGTTTCAACTTTCTATTTTTTTACAATTTTGCTACCAAGTTTTAACATAGGCATATAAAAATACAAACAAAAATGAATGTTTATAATTGAACAAAGATAAACAAAGGGATTTTTGAATGTTTACGAGCATAAATATACAAATGAGATGAATTGTTCATGTTCGTCTGTAACTAGACCACCTAAATTTCTTGTTTGTTTTTGTTTTGATAATTGAACATCAATGAATTTCCAGCTGAACGTTTGGCTTGTTTACAACCCTATTTTTTATATTTTACCTTTTTCCATATGTATAAGTACCATTCAATGTAATTATTATGTTTATAGCCATGCCGGAGTTGTTACGGTCTGCGAAGTTGGCCATTGAGAAAGGGCTTGCTCAAGGTCGTAATGAATCTTATATAAAACAGCTGTCTGATTACATAGTTCCGTCTTTGGTTGAAGCCTTGCATAAGGTAATGCTCATTTCTTTCACAATATTTTTGATTTTTTTTTTGCAATTTTGACCCGTTTACGTATGAATGGGTTGATTGGGGTTATCTTGTATCTTTAACATGTCAAACGAGTAAACTGGAAAAAAAGGTTTAGCTTGAAAGGCAACAACCCAAGTGGGTCGAGCTAGCCAACACTTGACATTTATTGTCAATTTATTAAACCTCTTAAATCATTTTATTCACAAAATTAGAATCTTGTTGAAAGAATATAAATTTTAATCATATCTGACTCTTTATTTACTTATAAGCAATTTTAAAATTTTAAACAAGAAGCATACCGAGGTACCCGAGTACCCAACCTACCTATTTTGCAACCTCTAAAAAATTTATTTGAGTTGTCTTTAGCACTATCCTTTTAATTGCTAAAGTTACTACTTTTACTGTTTTACACTAGTCAGAATGAAAAAATTTAAAATAAAACAATAAATAATTAAATATAATGTGCAGGTGTTTTATTTTTTTTAACAGAATTGACAAATGCAGATAAACAATTGGTTAGAATCTTCTAAAATTCAAATTATCATATTGATTTATTGATCCGTATTTCAAACCTTTTGTTATGATTTGATTCAAACCTAATTAGAGTCCAATTGGTATCAGAAATCATTCTCTGAAATTTCAAGTATTTCGTGTTTCATATGCATGTGGAAGAATGTGCTCACTGTGTAGGTTTAATTGTTGCAGGAACCTGATACCGAAATCTGTGCAAGTATGCTTGATGCTTTAAATGAATGTATTCAGGTTGGTTAATTCCTTTTTGTTCCTATTTTGTTATTTTTGTAATCTCCACAGCTAATATATACTTCTTTATATGGGTGAACTAAATATTATAATTTTTATTGCTTAGAATGTTGGAAAATTTTAATTAAGTGTTTATTCAACATGGTGTTAGGTATCCGGGCCACTCTTAGATGAAAATCAGGTGAGAAGCATTGTTGATGAAATAAAACAGGTAATCACAGCAAGTTCAAGTAGAAAAACAGAAAGAGCAGAAAGGGCTAAAGCTGAGGATTTTGATGCTGAGGAAGGAGAATTGCTTAAAGAGGAAAATGAGCAAGAAGAAGAAGTCTTTGACCAGGTTCTTAGTCAACATCCCTTTTCCCTCTATTGAATATAATTAAGAGTTTTGCCAAACATAGTTCTTAGGGCTGCAATTAAGAGCATAACAATTTATAACTACCATGAGGTGACTGCTGGTTAGAAATGAACCATCCTATCATAATCGTTAATGCTTATGGTAAGATTAGTGGATGTTATATGCACGCACACATATACATACACATACAGATTTGTGTATGTATGTATATATATATATATGTATATATATATAGATATGTGTATATATATATGCATATATATATGTGTATATATATATATATATTGTGTATTATCTTTTCATAACAGAGCTTAATTGTCATAGTTAATACTTTTGACCATATACCTAAGGGTTATGGTTAGCAAAACTCTTAGCCTAAAAGTCATACTGTTTTTTTAACATTCCACGCCTCACTAATTCGCTGTTCCAGGTTGGTGAGATCTTGGGAACACTGATTAAAACATTTAAAGCCTCCTTCTTGCCTTTCTTTGATGAGATGTCATCATATTTGATGCCGATGTGGGTAAGTAATCGTGTTAATGATTATTTATCAGGATTCGCTAGAACTGTTTAACACTTTTACGGGGTAATTTTCATATATACCGTTTTAAAAGTTTCAAATATTGTATTTTACCCTTTCAATTTTCTTAATATCATATATAAACACCAGAACCCTCATAGGTACCCATTTTTTAGTAATTAAATTAAAAAGATCTACTTATAGGCAGTTTGTTTCACTAAATATACGAAGAGAACATTATGCAATGAAATAATTTACATAATAGCATTGTTTTTCTATTTGTTATTCAGTGAAACAGACTAATGTAAGTATATAAGTAGCTGATTCTTCTCATATTAAAACAAGAGATCTTAAATTTATAAAATTGTTATTCAGTGAAACAGACTAATGTAAGTATATAAGTAGCTGATTATACCTTGTTTAAATACCTTTTTTAAGTTAGTAATGTCACCCATTTTTAATTATCTTAAGGGCAAGGACAAAACAGCTGAAGAAAGGAGGATTGCAATTTGCATCTTTGATGATGTGGCAGAGCAGTGCCGTGAAGCTGCTCTAAAGTATTATGATACATATCTTCCATTCCTTCTTGAAGCATGCAATGACGAGAATCCAGATGTCCGACAGGTCAGCATGATCACGGGACAAGATTGTCTCATTACTTCTGTATGATTTAAACTATATACATATTTCTTTCTAAATTCAGGCAGCTGTATATGGACTTGGAGTGTGTTCAGAGTATGGTGGTTCTGTCATAAAACCTCTTGTTGGAGGTACATTTAATGACACCTAGCTAGGGTTTGCTTTTACATTTGATTAATATCATATATACCCTTTAAAAATTCCAATTTGTTTATATATCCATGCAAGTTCTATAATTATTTACCCCTTCACAACCATTAAAGTCTCATATTTATGCATTTCATAATATAAAAAAATCTATACCTTATAGGATACTACCTCCTGTAATCAACGAATAGGAAAACAATTTTATACAAATGTATTCTCTGAGCACATAACTTAGTTAATTTGAATTACTATGGAATGTAATATGAGAGTTTTATTATTTTGAAAGGGTATACATCTAGAAATTAGAAAGGTTATGAAAATTTTTAACTTTTAGAAGGGTGTATATGAAACTTTCTTCTTTGAGTTTTTATATATAATTGTGTAAAATTTTCAGAGGCTCTTTCAAGACTCAATGTTGTAATCAGACACCCTAGTGCTCTCCAGCCTGAAAATGTGATGGCATATGATAACGCCGTTTCTGCTCTGGGAAAAATATGTCAATTTCATCGTGACAGTATTGATTCTGCTCAGGTATATTCCTACTTTATTTTACTTCATGAATATATTCATTTACAAGCTGTGGTGTATGCTGTTCTAATTAGGACCATATATATATGATAGGTTTTTTGAAATTGATACCAACATATAAACAAGAGTAAACTGCACAATTAAAAACAACATTTACACTTTATTTGATTTTAGTCACCAACTTTAGATCAGGTACAATATAGAAACCAACATACTGTTTATGCCATGCTGGCTACCACATTTGGTGCCACATATGGTCATATGCAGATCATGCTTATGTGAAAAAATGTTAAGTTTTTTTTATTTACAATACTAGAAAGTTATTATTTTTAAATATATGTTTAAATGTAACTTTCCCCAACATCCAATAAGATGCCATGTGACATGAATACACAATATATGCAAATAAGAGAGCAACATCAGTAATTTCTGAAATTTTAACAATTGGCAGTAAAATTTATCTTGGTTCTTAAAATGTCGTAAAATGCAAGTTGATTTTTATTTGCTTTCAATTTTAAGTTGGTTACTAAAAGCGGGAAAAGGTTTAAGTTTGTTTTTGCTACCCACCTAATAAAATGTTTTGTTGTTTGGCAGATTATTCCTTCATGGTTAAGCTGTTTGCCGATCAAAGGAGATCTTATCGAGGCTAAAGTTGTTCACGAGCTGCTTTGTTCAATGGTTGAAAGGTAAGCGTATACTGCATGCTTATGGCTCTCCTTTTCAATTTTCTTTCGTAGTGCCTCTTAACAGTTTTAGATCTCTATACCACAGGTCAGACATGGAACTTTTGGGTCCCAACAACCAATATGTGCCCAAAATTGTTTCTGTATTTGCTGAGGTTAGTTGCCCTCCTTTAAGCTAGTTTTATCTCAGTTACATGTTGCTAGATGTGCACATTTTGACCAGTTTACTTATGAATGGGTCGATATAAGATATAATTTATCACTAATGGGTCAAATGGGTAAAAATAAATAATAAAACCGTCTATAAAGGAACAATCCAAATAGGATGAATGCGTTGAAATAAAATCATTTTTTGTAACCATAAACATTTATAAAAATAATGGAAGTTTGGACAAAAAGTGTGGATAAACCTACTTGATCTGGCCTGTTACCCAACCCACTTGACCCAAACCATTTAGTTTTCTCTACTTTTTACCTATGTAATCAAAGGCACTCGCGGAGGCGAGGCGCAACCATACTGTCTTGTGTTCATCATGGTGCATAGGCGAGGATCTAAAACCAGTTTGAAGCATCTAAAAGTGGCGTGGCACATCTCTAAACTAAGCTTAAAACAAGCCTAGAACCTTTAAAACCTAGTTACACCATACGCCATTACACCTTGCTTAAAAAGTTCCTCGTTTATAAGTACTCAGCGACTTTGACTTCCTGGCTTTTTTACTATACAGTTTCTTCCTTCTCGATGTTAAATTATTAGTTAAAAAGGCATTTGATGATAAAAACATAAAATGGTTGACTTTTTCCCAAAAAAAAAAACAAATAAAACCAATGCCAGAGCATATTTTCATTTCGATAGGTGAACTTGTAAGTTAATTCTCTCATTTTATTTTTTCGACAACTTGCATTTGGTCAACTACAATTTTATTGGATGTTTTTAACGTATATGTCATCATAACCAATATCATCATCTGCTTACTTTTCAACCTTATTTTTTAG
This sequence comes from Flaveria bidentis, assembly GCA_018326385.1. NCBI lineage: Eukaryota > Viridiplantae > Streptophyta > Magnoliopsida > Asterales > Asteraceae > Flaveria > Flaveria bidentis. Next base: position 23,333 of record BJCM01083589.1, on the reverse strand, counting down.
AACTTGTTTTTTATATCAACTTTTGTGGATTATAGATTCTTGGTGCCGGCAAAGATCTAGCAACAGAACAAACTATTAACCGAATAGTCAACCTGTTGAGACAACTCCAACAAACGCTGCCGCCTGCTACCTTTGCATCAACATGGGCATCTTTGCAGCCACAACAGCAACTCGCAATACAATCATACCTTACATCATAAAACACAAGAAGTTTCCAGAAACATCGGCTTGCTTGTCTTTTGTGGAAATTGATGTTGGTGTCACCAATTCTTTGCGCTGTGTTCATTTTTTCAGCGTGGTGTCATGTGACAACCTCGGACGGGTTGTTTGGTCGAGTGTGAACGTGGGAAGAAAGTTGCTATTGACGGTTTCTTCGTATACTGTACAACTATTGTAGATGTGGGTCATCTATGATTGTGAGGTTTCTGTTGTTTCAGCAAAAGCGAGTTTTGAGTCAATTTTATTGTTTCGACATAAATTAATCAACTTGTTCATTTGGCTTTTATCACTTCTTTTGATACGAATGACATTGTTGTTTTATTTCTCTTTTTATTGTTTATCAAATATCTGTAAAATAAAAGTTTTTAAGGGGATATTTTTGTTGAAAAAATGGTGTAATCTAAAATCAATTGGTTGTTGGTTCAGATTATGTATAGTGTAGGTGATGATTTCAGAAGTAGGTGTAGAGTAAAGGGTGTGTTTGATGTTAAAAAAGATTAAGGTTGGGGCTAGTGACCACGTGTAAAGGCCGTGTTTGATGTTGGAGCAACGTGATGTTTGGTCGAGGTAGTTAGACAAAGCTGCCACAAGGCTATTTAACTGTTCCAAAAAACCTTGTATGGTGCAGTATGGACACAATCACACGAGTTGGATAAGATCTACTTTGAAATCTAGTTTCTCGGTCTGGTCTTTTACCGATGATATTATACCGGTCTATAAGTTATAACTGTCCGGTTTTTGTTTTGTGCAACTTCATTTTTTTATGTGGTTATGGTTCATCGTCTTGCCTATTCGTACCCTTAAAAATTAATCACAAATTATATTTATTATATGTAGCTTTATTGAGTAGGAACCAAAAGATGCTCTAACCTTAAGCGTGCCTATAAAGATTCTCTTTTTTACGTCAGCACCAAAAACTTTTTATTTAAATTCATTTCAAAATTCAAATTACGTTTTCATCTGGAATAAAAAAATAATAAAAAATATACAATTCATTAGCATAAAAGGTATTTTTTGTCCTCATGTGGGCAGGTAATCTGTCACGCTTATATTCCCTAATCCCTTAATTTAAAATTTGTACATAAACTAGTTTAATTAATAATTTAGAAAAACAAATTCAAACTTTAGGAACAATCCAAAGTTTCTAGAACATAAATAAAATTAGCAACAATATTTTCATTCAAATTGGTTTAAAAAATTACATATACTTCGAATAATTGTAAATGAATGACGGGATGATAGGTTTATTAAAGTTTTTTGATTTGTCACTTGTGAAACACTAGATTTTCACAAAAGTTTATTTATTTTTATTTTCATTTTCATTTTCATTTCTATACCAATTAAGAGTATTTCGATGATATGTGATCATAAGTGTAAGTATCTGGATATTCTAGGTGATTACTCTTATTTTTATTGTTTCTTTCTCTATTATTATTGTTCGAGAAAGGGGATTAGAAATTTTATAGATCTTCTAAGATGAAGACGAAGTTAAATGGACCGGGAAGCAACCAAATCGCTTTGTAATATCATGCGCACAACCTTACCCTATACTTTGTGCAGTAGTTTGTTTCTCGTGACTTAAATCAATAATCTTAAGGTCACAAAATAGTAATCTTACAAGTTTTTTAGACCCAGGACAATAAAAGTAAAAATAAAAAAAATTAGTGATAATCATTGTACACCCATCCTTATGTCATAGTTTATATTAGTGTATAACACTAAAAGTCATTCCATAAAATAATCAAGATGCTCAAATTGTTTTGACTACTTGTTATAACATACAAATTTAGTGATGTCTCGCTTGATGTATTCATAAAAGATAAATCCGATATGAGATTTTTAATATTTTTGAAGAAAAGGCATTTTTTGTCCACAAGTGTAAGGTGCCAATCTCATCAATATTCCCATTAGTTTTTTAAACGAAAATTTTCAAAATGAACATCAAATTATCATTCAAATTGATTTTTAAAAAACAACTACAATTCTAAATAGATCATACTCATATCACTAAACGGGTATCAACGTATCAAATTATTTGAAACGAAACAAAAGTTTGCGCAACATACCGTTAATGATTTGAAGCCAAATCGGTGAAAGTTATAAAGTCCACTTGTTAAGTTCAAAAAGTTTGTATACGTCTACAACATACATAACTTATAGTCTATTATTTTGCACACAAATGATGAAAATAACCCAATAAACATAAAAAATACGAAACTTATTAATCAAGTCGAGATGTTTAGGTTTTTCTTGATCACACAATCGTTCAACCTAGATTTATAAGGATCGAGTATCCTCGCCAACCCTAGTATCACTTTAAGACATGTTGACAATCTTCGAATAAAACCAACCATTAAAAGGATGTTATTGGGAAGTTGTTTAAATCAAAATCTAACTTTAGTTTTCTTTCATTATGTGTATTGTCATTTTCTAAGACCTAAATCGAATAGTTACACAGTCAAACTTCACTAGAGCAAGTGGAGGGTTGTGAGCAAGAGAAAAAACGACAATAACTAACACTTCGAAGTAACTATTATCAAATAACTATTTATTAAGTATTAAAGGATTTATTTATCTTAAAATATAGAGCATATACATCAACGAGACAACTAATATGTTAATTTGATCGATGATAGACATAGACGTGTCTTGAATTGATTTGAATAATCAAAACCCTAAACGTTCAAACGCTGTATAAATATAAATAAACGATAAAGTTATATTATTATCTATTTATAAAAATCCAAAAAAGCATATATACTCATTTTCGTTCAAAAGGCGTTTTTTGTCCCCAAGTGGTTGGTAGTAGTCTCTATCGATACATCACTAACTTTTTAACATTTCTAACATAAATTATGTCAAATTTTATTCACAGTACAAAACCTTTAAATATTAAATGATAACATAATGGACATTAAATTATCATTCGAATTGTTTTCTAAAATACTCATTGTTCTAGATGGGTCAAGTTGGGAGCTAAGACCAAGTTAGGGGCTAAAGATGAAAAATGGGTAAAATCATAGGTTCGGTGCTAGTATTATTGAGCGTAACGAAACCAAAGTTACGAAAGCTAAATACCAGTACTAGTACCTATTACGTTTGGTTGGTATTGGTTTTGTATGGTATCAAATTTCAACCAAAAATATTTTTCCCTAGTTGTATAGTAAATTAACAGATAACAGTTTAAACATCACTTTTAACTGGTGTAATATACAAGCCTAATAGGTTTCTTACTTCTAAATAGAGTTGTCTTTGTTTATGATTTATGTACATGTTTGAATTTTCAATACAAGCTATCAAACGTTGATCTGTTTTATTGTTAGGCATTTTTATGTAGCGGAAACATACACAATTACACGTACGCAAACGAAAGCAACAAGAACACGAGAATTTATAGTGATTCGGTCAAGATGACCTACGCACACTCTCTGCAACTAGTTATTTTTATTAAGTCCTAGAGACAAGATTACAATACAATAGCATATTTTCTATATAAAAATAAATGAAGTTTCAAGAAACTTCAATAGACCAGACCCATAACTCCATCCAAAAGCCCAAAGACTTTCACATCTTAACATTTTCGACTCTACAAATGAAAATTTTTAAGTTCGTCATTGTTATACTGCGTAAAAAATACCGAAAACTATTTGTTACCTAACAATCAACAAGGTTAAGGTAGTTATTAACCACACAAAAAATAATTTATAAAAATAATAAGTAAAAGGCAAGGAGTGGGAGGCAAGAGCAGGCCTTCGTGATGGCAACTCATGTTAAGTTGACCAAGTATCCATTTGACCACAACATCAATAGATCATATGAATATATGATCATTGATGTAGATGACATATAATCAACAAATACAAAGGTATGCCGCTTTGAGTATATATTATTATAACATGTTGACGGGTTTGACTGTCGATAACTATCTAGAGATGTTACATACATTTATAGTAACTGAGCTGAATTGATTTTTCGTATTTAAAAATGCTAAAAAGAATTAGTTAAGTATCAATCATTGATGAAGTTAAATGACATAACCTCCACTCCTAATCCTAAAGCTATGTTTTGTCAGTCAACTACTTAACAACCATCCAAAAAAGAAATCAAAGAATTATAAACATTAAGTTAGAAAAAGATGAGGTCCCCATGAACATAAAACCCCTATTTAAACCCCATCAATCATCTTAAGAAGTCAAACATCAAACTAAACTTCATCTTAAACAATAACAAATGGAGTTGAACTTTCAAAATTATAGTTTTTCTTCTTCTTCTTCTTCATCTTCTTCATCATTAGCAAAGAAAGATACATATAACGGGCGGAATTCGAATAGAAGCAAATTTGTTGGTGTCAGACAGCGTCCATCTGGAAAATGGGTGGCGGAAATCAAGAACACCACCCAGAAGATCCGGATGTGGCTCGGGACGTTTGACACTGCAGAGGAAGCCGCCAGAGCGTATGATGAGGCGGCTTATCTGCTCCGTGGTGCCAACGCCCGAACTAATTTCATCCATCATGTACCTATCAACTCGGCTCTTTCTCTCAAAATCCAAAACTTACTCAACCACAAGAAATACCTTAGACAAAACTCCATCACCAAACCAAAACCCAAAACCAAAACCAACACCAACACTATCAACACTCAAACAAAAACACCCGCCCGGGACGCCTCGGGTCATGCATCAACGACTTGTACGGTACAATCCAACAATGCCAAGATTGAAACTTTTTCATCTGGGCATCAAGGAATTGAGGTGTTTGATGATGGGTACAAGCCAGATTTGTCAAACTGCATCTCCGGTGTCGGTATCGGTGGTGAAACTGGTGGTTCTTGCTATGAACTGCAGTCTGATCTGCTGCCATTGAACATTGGGGCTGAATTTGCAGCCTTTGATTTCGGTCTGAATTCGAAAAAAGATGATCAAGACGACGTAAGCACAAGCGATTTCGAGAGGATGAAGGTTGAAAGACAGATATCTGCATCATTATATGCCATGAATGGAGTGAATGAATATTGGGAGAATGTTCTTCAAGATTGCAATGACAATAGTTCTTATTGGGATTTTCCATTGTTGTCACAGATGTTCTGCCCAATTACTTAGGGGATCAATTTATGTTTTTATTGATTTGATTTGGAAGATTTATCATCTTTAAGTTTGAATCAAATCATGTTAACAAGTTTGGTCTGATATAGATCAATTTTGTGAAACTTTCAAACTGTTTGGTTGGATTTCATTTAGGAATTCATATGTTAAACCAATTTAGATAAAAACAACCATATGTTATATTATATTTGTTGTTTTACTTATTATTTTGTAGTATATTTTCGAATTTGAAATTTGAAAACCTAAAAGAACCTAACATGTAATAATAATAATAATAATAATATAAAATATTTAATAAAATAACATAAAACAGTTTATGACTTTTGAGGAAAGAATGTGACGACTCTATTCTTGACGAGTCCTCTTATTACTGATGTTATGTGTTTTCGGTTTGTGAGATGGGTTTTTGGAGATGTGGGTATACGTATTTGATGTGATAAAATAATTAATCTTAATATTTATTGTTATTCCATTATATTTTTCTTTAAATTTTAAAAAATCTGCTTAATCATGTTTCAAAAACATTGTATGTTTGCATTAAAAACGTATTCTTCTAGAACATATGATATATTATGAGTTTGGGTAAGATGCATGGACTTTTTTATTTTTTACAAAATTCATAACGTTAAACATCTATAATCTATATCTATAAACTATAATAAAAGAATGTTTTTTAATACACGTGTCATCATTCTAGCACATCAAATAACACGTGTCATCATTCTAGCATATAAAAAAATCATTTTTCCGTCTCTCTCTCATAATAAATACGAAAATTATAAAAAAAACTAATTTGACTTTCCTTTTTAACTAAAATATTTTCAAACAAATATATCTATATCTATGTTTTTTGTCTCTCTCATATTAAATGACAATTATTGTAAATAAGTAAACTAAACTATTAAATATTTAAAATATATATGTAATTATTTTAATAATTTATTAATACATTAATAATTTATTAATACATATTACATATAGAGTAATAATTTCTAATGCATTATGTGTTATAACTTTTAGATATTTATTATATTTTTATTTTACCAATGGATAATAACATCTTGAAAATAAAATATTCATAAAACTAATAATCTTAATATGTTTTATTTATTCTACCCATGTAATACATGAGCTCTAGTTATAAATAATAAATTAAAAAATCAATTCAAAGATTGATTCAGTTACAATATGGTACAAAATTAACATGGTTATATTAACTAAGTTAATTATGTTTGGTTTAGATCAAAAAACTCACACACCCATTTAATCCTACTTGTTGAGTTGTTGTATAGGTGGACAAAACGGGTTTTGGCCGTACCCGAAATGGGATTCAGCCCATTCGGGTTTTTTTGTACCCGGGTTGAGGAGAAACCGGGTATGAACCTGGGTCGGGTTCACTTACATAAAAAAAACCTACTCACTATACCCAGGTAGTGTAAGGGAGGGTCCTGAACCGGGTCCAATACCGGTTTTAGTTTTTTTTTTCTTCTTTTTGTTCTTCTGTGTGTGTGTCCAATACCGGGTTCAACTTGGGTTTAACGAGGCCGGTTTTGTTCGGGTCAGGTTTGGTAAAAACTCAAAATCTAAAACCAATCCTACGGGTTTAAATGGGTTCAACCCAGGTATACCTCCCATCGAGTAGGGTTCGATAAAAACTCAAAATCTAAAACTGAACCTGATTTTTATATCCACCTTTAAGTTGATGTATCATGCATGGCCCGTTATTAATTCATTATCCCAAAAGCCCAACTTGATGAGATGTGAACCCACGTTTAACAAACTAAGGCCTGATGAAAGAACAAACAATGTAAGAGTATCTGGGCCTGGGCCACGTTATTCTTAGTCATTAAATGACAGGCTTGTTAAGTTTGTAGTTAAAAGTATTTGGGCCTGGCCCATTATATTCTTTTCACTGAATGACAGGCTTGTTAAGTTTGTGTAAAGAGTTGGGTTCTTAGTTTTGATAATATGATTTCACCGTTTATTTTAAAAATATTACAAGTGATCCTTTTAGAAACCAATAAAGTTATTGTTTTAATATGTTAGAGTCATGAGTTCAAGTCGTGATAAACGGTCTTTACAATTAGTTTGAATGATTTCTTCATGTTTTTTTTTACATGTGTAGGATATTAATATTCTAAAATAAAAACATTTTTCATCAAAGCTGATAAAACATTCATTTAATGATGTTAATTTTTTTTCAAAAAACACTAGAGCTCTTTTGTGTGCGCTCACGCACCCACTCACTCCCCCCGGATGAGGGCCCACAAATATAGACAAACACAACCCTTTCTTACTTCTCTTTCCCCCCTCTCTCACAATCGTCATATATAATTGTCCCTAGCCACATATCAAAGGGACGTATATTTTGTTACGAACTAAACAAAAGAACCCATCTTAAAAGAATAGTCTGGTGATGAGTCCATTAAATCTACAAATCATCTAAAAACTACACATACGACTAATGCGGGACAAGTTTATACCTTACGATAGTTTCAGTCAGTAATAAATGGTTAAGTTGTGATACCCAAGATATATAAATATGTGAAGGTCTTGCATTCAACTCTCACTTTGAGTAAAAATGCTCAAGGTTAAGCCATGAGGTTTATCTTCCGTTGTGGGTTTACTCCAAAGAGAATTGAGTGTCTGGTTCCGGCTAAAAAACAGATAAATATTTTCGATTAAAATACACATACATTCGAAACAGAATTGTATACTTTTCATTAAAAGAATTGTATACTTTTCATTAAAAGAAAAACAGTTTCTCCATAATCGAGCTATCAGTGATTCTCTTAATGTATAAAACAAAGATTAACATATATTCAAATACTTAAATAATATATATAAATTTAAAAAGAAGAAAGATATGAAAGGAATATTATAAGAAGAAAAAGGTGAAACCACCGTCTGATGTGGATCCCAGTGTCCACCTCCTTTATATTCCCGCAGTCCAACACGAGTCACCAATGACTCTAAACAAATCAACAACACCCACACTCAAAGATTCTTCCTTTCTAGCTTCCTATGGTAATCTTATTATTATTGTTATTATTATTATTATTATTATCATTTTTCTCTTCAATTTCTTCAATCTTTTTCATAATATGCAAGCAGATTGATTACCTTCAGTTTGAGTCTTCATATGATATGATTACTTTACACCTGCATACCAAGAATCTTGATTTGTGTGTTATCCTTTTGATTTGTTTGTGGGTTGTTGTTATAACTTCTTTAGGGTTTGTTCTTTTGATTTTGGTTAAAGGGTGTTGTGAATTTGTTTGTGTTATGTTGATTTGCAGGTTCTTGAATTCTAACTTTGTGTTTCTTGAAAAGATGATTTGCTTTGATCACTCAGTTTGGTGTATTTCAGTGTTTGATTATATGAACTGTTTGATTGTTCATGTAGTTGTTCATTTAGGGTTCATGCTATAATTTGAATGTGTTGTTGTAAGAGCTAATTTATGCAACTAATTAGTGCAAATTATCCCCAAAGGCCAAACCTCTGCAATTACAAATGGTTTAGTTGTTTAGTATGTTGTAGAACCTTATTACAATTGTAAAATGGATCAATCAGTCATGTATATTTAAGAACACTCAGAAGAATAATCATTTTGTGGTTATATATACCCATTAGTGTCGACAAATTTTTACTTCTGTAGCCATTGAATAAACAATTTCCCATATTAATCAAGAATGTTTTAGAATGTACAAACATGACAGAGTTTTGTCTTTCTTTTCGCGTGTGTATTTTTTGTGTTGTATCCACTTTATTTCGTGTATCTTAGTTATTCTTAAGAAGCAGGCCAAGTTGTAAACTTCAAGACATTTATGGGGATAATCAAACGTAATGTGGATAAATGAAATTTGTTCAATTCACTAGATCATTAGAATGAATTTCAAATTGTTAAGTATGTTTGAAATGTCAATAGCATTAGGATATGAAGCTTGAAAATACAGGACATGAACACATGGTTACTCTTCCTTAACTTCTTAACACGCGTTTATGAGAAAAGGCGTTTTTGTGCTTCTTAAAGCAGGTGATATACGTTCCTTGACAAGCAGTATTTTAGTTAGATTGTCAAGAGAATGTCGGGTGGAGAGATAAGAAACATATCTCCCGAAGATATACAAATGGTAACGTATTTGAGCCACGTGTATTTTCTTCTTAAGAATCACATTTTTGATCATTTAACATGTAACTAAAGCATTATAACAATTTGATTTCAGGTTCAAAATCTCATAGAACAATGTCTACCGTATTACATGACGCAGAAACAGGTTATAGATATTCTCTATCAGCAAGAGAAAATAGAGCCAAGCTTTACCGAGCTTGGTGTGTAATTAATGACTATTTTTTTTAATTTAATTTCATCGTACATGTTATCACGTTGATGCCATTCCAAAAAAGTTTCTTCTTTTTTTTCTTTTTTTATTTAGTTTGGCAGAAACTTGAAGAACAAAATCAGGAGTTTTTTAAGGGATACCACTTGAGGTTGATGGTGAAAGATCAAATAATGGAATTTAATAAGTTGCTTGATAGACAGGCTGCATTGATGCAGCAATTGGGCCCGACAGGAGTCAATTTCCAACCTAAGTCTAATGGATCTCATCTGCCGCCAAGTAAGCATTTTTACCGCTCAAAATTCGCTTAGCAGGATCAACATAAATGAAAGTTACATCCTTTGTTGACTATGAGCTGTCGGGATCGCTTACATTTGACTTTCTTTATGTCTAGATCGTTTCAATTTATATACGTTAGCTTCTAGTATCCATTCAGGAGATTCTTAGGGTGTGTTTGGCAGTGTGTTTTGGAAGTGTTTGGTATTATATAATATGAACTTATGAACAGGAGATGGTGTTTAGACGTGTGTTCGCAGTTTGAAGTTATGACAATCAGTTGTTTAAATGTTTGACAAATTCTGAATATTTAAGAATTTACATGTAAAATGACTTGTTTCGTTGCAGCTGCCCTAAACTAGTTGTTTTACCTCTTAATAATCAGATATCAGATAATCAAAATCAGTTTCACTATACCCAAACACTAGAAATTAATTATTTGTGACTCGAGATCACAAATTCAGATGATCACTCTCATAAGGCAATGCCAAACACCTTTTCAACTAACTTTATTAAATATTTCAAGAAACAATCTGTTGGAGTATATAAAATATTATTTTTACATTTATTAATGGTTTTTCTTTTTTCCAGTGCATCAGAGTTCAACACGTTATGCAGCCGACAACAGCGGTATTCCTCTGAAGACAGAAAGCATGACAAACTTTTCAAGTGGATTTAACAACTGTGGACTGCCAATACCCTCAGGGGACCCACAACCTCATTCTAGAAGGATCGATGTTCAACCGACTATGTTGTTGGCCCACAACTCAAATGTTGGAATGACTAATGGCGTATCAGTGAAAGCCGAATCAAATTATGTGGGAAACTCAAGGTTTATGTATGGAACCGATGCCAGTGTTCTAGAACCACAGCCCACAATCGGTGATGCATCTGTTTCGTCTTTTAGTTGTTTGGAATCCGACCCACACCAGCTGAATGGTGCACTCCTTAATGATGGTTCGTTGTTTGGTATGTTGGGTCCCATGCCTCAAAACTTTGGTCTGTCAGACTCAACCACGGACTTCACCAATAGTTCTGGTACACCACTCCTTTCTCTCGCCCTTATAACATTGTGTTTCATCGGTTATTTATTCAGTAAACCCAACTCTTATAAGTAACTGGTTTTATTTTATGTACTTAAGAGATGAATATGAGAATTAAAGTGTCTTCAAAGGGTAAATATGATATAATGAACTTTGCATACAACCTCCTAAATCATTGCTATTCAAAAATTTTAGATTCTTATTGGAACAATGTTATTGTTCTTGTAATCTTGATAAACACATTAAATATAATCAGTTTTCAAAAAATATACAAAATTCTTTTTGTGGGTCAACCTCAACCCGATATGACCCGTACCAAAAAGACTCATTTCAAATGAGCATGTTTTGACCCGTTATACTTCCCGTCTGACTCTTTTTAAATGACTATGTTTTGACCCGTTATACAACCCGTCCACCCTGCCTATCTTGCCATCTCTAGATATAGCCACTTACTTTTTATTTATTTATTTATTTATTTATTTATTTATTTATTTATTTATTTATTTATTTATTTTGTAATTTTCAGACATGCTAGAGAACTTCTCTAGGTCTGCTTTTCTATCATCAGATAGAGAGAGTTTTTTGGATTCTCATAGTAGCACCTTAGAGCATCAAGGTAGTTTTTTTCTTTCATTCTTTTTTTTGAAAAAAAATAAATATTTTTTTATGTCGCGCTTTTTTTGATGTTAAAAGTGGTTTACTAACATTATTTTGTCTCTCAGGAGAAAATAAGATGCTGGAAATACCAGACAACTTAAGTTTTGAAAATTTTGGCAGTGAATTAGAATGATCAAACGGTATGATATTCTTGATCGAGGTTTCTAATTTTTTACTTTTTGCGTAAATGACAAGATCAAACACGATATATTTAATGAATATTATGCCATTATATAAGTTTTTTTGTTGGTGCAGGTTGAACTGTTCTTGTTGGACATAAATCTTGTAAATACTAAATCGTATATCAAATGGGTGGCTTCAGAATATTCAAGTGTTGTGATTGGTGAATGTGTGCAATGAAGAGGTAATAATAATAAGTAGGTTTAGGATGGTTTTTACAGTTATAGGCATTAAGGATGTGTTTGAGGAGGTTAAAATATAAATCAATTTTATAAGTATAGCAGTTTAAATGTACTATTATGAAATGGCTTAGAAACGAAAGTATATGTATTTTTGTATTTGAGTGATGATGACGACATAAAACAACGCGATATGCCTTCGTGTTCTTGGACGTATGAACTCATAGACCGCAAGCCTTTATTATGGGCGTGTCATTAACGCTTCTTACATGCTTATTATGTTTGACATGACATGAAGCTATTCTTAGAGTGTGTGTTTGTGATTGGGCAGATGATTTATGTTGTCATATCTAACATGTTTGATAAACAGTTTATGTTTGAGTCAATCTATTTAACTTGTTTAGATACAAGATCAACCCGAAAACCAATTAAAATTAGAACACGACATACATGTAATTGACAAGATAGACATGTAACAGTTTACAACATGTTTAACTAATATTATCAGGGAAAATATCACATAATAATAACCAAGTTTTAAAAGTGTTTACATTTACTAATTTAGTCACTCATGCATATTTTTCTTAAATTCGACCACCAAACGATCAAATTAAATCATCATTAATTTTCTTATGTCAAGAAAGTAACGGCGGCGGAAAAAATATGAGGGTCATATTTTTTTCATATATAAATTAAATTGAAATATAAAAAAACATGTTAATTATGAAAAATATAAAAAAGTACCTAAAATTTACGTAAACGTTCCATAACAACATCAAAAGATAGAAAAAAAAACATTTTCTAATTGAAAAAAATATTTTCTAATCGAAACCACAAGTTTTAACATTCTAAAAACCATGTTAAGACTTTTACTTTATATATAATATAAAAACTAAATGATCTAATTGAAACACTTTTAAAACTTGAGTTACTATAATCGAAATACTTTTAAAAGTTGATTATTATTTTACTATTAGGAAAATGTCATAAAATAATAACCAACTCGTTTTTATAAGATTATAACATGACAACTCATCAATCTGTTTGACTTGTTTCTACCTGCTAAAAAACATGTATACAGACTGAATTGCAATTGCCACCCTGTTGATGTACCTTTTCATCCAACAAACATCAAATTACACATAAATACAAGCAGAACATAACCTTTTCATCCAATAAACATCAACCTATATATACTTATACCACACGACACTACCATGTCATAAGTTCAACCAGCATTCACATTCAATGTAACACAATAACACATGCATAATTTCAGAAATCAATCCACAAATTAAAGTTTTTCCACAATTTTAAAGGTAACAAGCAGCAATTTAAGTACTTAATACTCATCATCCTCACCATCACCTTCATCAACACCTTCAGCACCAACTTCCTCATAATCTTTTTCAAGAGCTGCGAGATCTTCACGAGCTTCTGAGAACTCGCCTTCTTCCATGCCTTCACCGACGTACCAATGAACAAAAGCACGTTTCGCGTACATGAGGTCAAACTTGTGGTCAATGCGCGAGAAAACCTCTGCAACTGCGGTGTTGTTGCTTATCATGCAAACTGCTCGTTGCACCTTAGCAAGATCACCACCTGGGACGACTGTTGGAGGCTGATAATTGATCCCACACTTGAAACCAGTTGGGCACCTGTTATCAATTACAATAGTTACATTTTTTCTGTGAATATTCTAATAAAATCTTGCATTTACTCTATCTAACCATGTTTTAAACTATTTAGGAGTGTTCGGATGTGTGTTTTGATACTATATGTTCACAATCAGATACTCACACGTGACACACAAAATGGTGTTTGGATGTATTTTGGTTGTTTGAAGTTCTATTAATCAAGATAATCATTTCTGTGAGTATTTAACAAGTTTTTTTTTTAAAAAGAATATTGTATGAACTTATTAATTAACACTTAAATAGTGAAATAATCAGAATCAAACCTACTAATCAGAAAATCATTTCTATAAAATACATTTAAGCACCCTCTATAAAAAATAAGCAACTATAATTAATATGATAATATCTTACCAATCAACAAACTGAACGGTCCTTTTGGTCTTAATTGTGGCCACAGCAGCATTGACGTCCTTAGGGACCACATCACCACGATACATTAAACAACACGCCATATATTTCCCATATCTCGGGTCACATTTAGCCATCATGCTTGCAGGCTCAAAAACTGCATTTGTAATTTCAGGTACTGACAGTTGTTCATGGTATGCCTTTTCAGCTGATATCACAGGGGCATAAGAGGAAAGCATAAAATGAATACGCGGGTATGGCACAAGATTCGTTTGGAACTCTGTAATATCAACATTAATTGCTCCATCAAAACGTAATGAAGTTGTTAAAGATGATATAATCTGAGAGATGAGTCTGTTTAAGTTTGTATAAGTAGGCCTCTCAATATCTAATGATCTCCTACAGATGTCGTAAATGGCTTCATTGTCCAATAGTACGGCGACATCTGTATGTTCTAGAAGAGAGTGTGTAGAGAGAACACTGTTGTATGGTTCCACAACTGCAGTTGACACCTACAAACCAATAAATGTGTGTTGAGTGTTTAAATATCTAGATAATATAAGTGATAGATGAAACAAAGGGTTTAAATGTAAATCTACTCATGCTTAGTATCAAACTAATTATTTAGTAAAAGTGGGTCACCAACTATTGGAACTACTTTATAGGCCACACAAATGTGAATTTAATTCCATACATGCCAAATTTGCCAAAAACACAGGCTGGATGACACATATAAAGTAAAGATTACCCAACAGTCATATAACTGAAGGCAACTTTCGTCATCCAGCATGTTTTTGGTCAAATTTGGTATAAACAAAACTGGATACATAATTGGGCATTAAACACAAGTAACTGTTTACTGTTACTTGAAGTTGTAATACTTAGATAATCAATCACCTGAGGAGAAGGGTATATGGTGAACCCAAGCTTTGACTTTTTCCCATAGTCAACGGACAAGCGTTCCAAAAGCAAGGATCCCAAACCAGAACCAGTACCTCCACCGACAGCATTGAACACTAAAAACCCTTGCAAACCAGTGCAGTTATCTGCTAACTTCCTTACTCGATCAAGGCAAAGGTCGACTATCTCCTTCCCCACTGAAAAAAATTACCAAAATTAATACAGAAAGTCCAAAGAAAACACAAAGGAAACAACTTGTTTATCTATATATCATTTCTCTTACTGGGGTATAACGGTATCTCAGTTTTCTTGTTTAAACAACTGTATCTAATTATTGCGTTTTTTCTGAAAGCAGGCATACGCTTTTGAGTGTTTGAAAAAAGAAGTGTTTACGCTAATCTGTTTATAATCGAACTAAATGACATTTTTTTATCCCTATCTGCTTACTGTCTTTCTTAGAGCATATAAGCAATCCCACACACTCTTAAAACTGCTAATTTATCATTGTATCACAACATGATAAGCCGTTTAATAAACAATCCCAAACATCTCCCAAGAGTTTGATCTTATACGTACCTGTATAATGACCCCTAGCAAAGTTATTAGCAGCATCTTCCTTTCCTGAAATAAGTTGTTCAGGGTGGAAGAGTTGTCGGTAAGTCCCCGTCCTCACTTCATCAATGACAGTTGGTTCAAGATCCACAAATATGGCTCTCGGCACGTGTTTTCCCGCACTCGTCTCACTAAAGAATGTGTTGAATGCATCATGCCCAACGCCGACTGTTTCGTCACTGCAAATCCAACAACACTTCAGCTGGAAACAACATCATAGTAGCAAACATAATGATAAAAGATTATGATACTAGTTTGGTAGCTTTGGTTATAAGTTATGTCTAACATATACATGTTCAACTATTAAAAATCATAAAATATGATATCTATTAGTTCACTAGTTCATATATGATGAATTGATGATCTTCAGTCAACCACAAGTAAAATCACAAATTCCAACCAGATCCATTCCTTTTTTAGCAGAATTTGAGAATCTACACACGAAAAAGGACACACGAACTCAAATCCATGATCGAAATCGTTCAAATTAACAAATTGACGACAAATTAGGGCTTTCCATAGATCGCAAGTTCAAAAACACACAATTACTGATTCAAATCCTTTATTACACCCAATTAACACCATAGACATCAACATAAAACACTCCAGTATGAAATTACAACGTTAAAATCGTCGAAAAGCAAACATTTCGAGCAGAAACACAAAAGGGGCGAATCGGGTGATCTAACAACATCCAATTAAATTGAAGATGCTTACATAAACAATTAAACCCACAATTGACAGAAATTGATGGAGAATTCAAAGGGTGTGATTAGGGGAAACTATAAACAAACCTTGGCATCATGCCATCGGGCTGGATGCCATGCTCAAGGCAATAAAGCTCCCAACATGAATTACCCACTTGAATTCCAGCTTGACCTATGTGTATGCTGATGATTTCCCTCATATTTGTGTGTGAATCGAAGCTTTTGGGTTGATGATTATGAACCCTAGTTCTTCTTTTTTGGTATGGAGAAGAATATTTGACTTGTGGAAGACTTTATATATAGAAATTACAGAGTGATATGTGTGTTTTGTGAAGAGTATGTGTAGTTGTACACTCTGTCGCTATCATTATGGTATATTTTTTTAGTTTTTAAGAAGATATAAAAATAATTAAGTTTTTAGATATTTATATGTTGGTGTTATGGTTGTTTTCGTGGGTTGACGGAGTTAACAGGTCATGATTCTGAAGACTTGACGCAAACTCTTGTATGTCATGGAATGAAATCTACTAGAGACTGGTTTTGTGATACATATCAGAGTATTATATTGTATTGTTTTGACATTTCATGTGTATTTACATTACAAATAATATATCTATAAACTCTAATAGCATTTAACTAATATGACCATATAACTAGTCTAATATTAGACAGAAATGTTACATTCTACTATTCTCTAAACTAATACAATTACATAACTAGTCTAATCTTCTTCAGGTTACGCGTGAGAAACGATTGTAGCTTGGAAGTGATTGTATATTGGAATGTAAGTATAGATCTACAGATCCAGTGGCGTGTGGTGAATGGTGGTTGTTGGTGAACTAAATTGTGATAAAAACAAGTTGTTTATGCTTGCCTGCCATGGACGACCTATGGTGACAGTTGACACGCAACTTGTGTATGAATGCTTCAACTTTCACTCAAGCATAACTTTTATTACGAACCACCAACTTTCGTGTGAAAAGTTTGGGTTCCACATGAAGCATTGCACGAACTATTTTTGAACATTTGTGCGCTTGTATCGTTCACACGAAGTGCATGGAACTATTCTTGAACAATTACAGTTGTGGAGCACTGCGTGTGGCGATCATGAACAGTTGTTTGTTGACAATGACAATTTTGACTGACAACTAGGGTTAGAAGGCAAGTTGTATTGTGATAAGTGCAAACAAGTTGATAATATGTGGTGGTGTTTTGAAAATGAGAGTGGCGCCTACTACGATCACAACGACACTAGAGTTTATACGAGAGCATTGTAACGTTGGTTATCGTGACGATGGAGGCAACCCTGGATATAGACTTGAATAACAACAAAGGAAAATAAATCTAATACCTTGAAAGCTAGTTGAAATTAAAAGAGATGACGATAGGATCACATACAATATTTTCATATAAAGAGAAGGATGTCATACAATAGTACTCTTTGAACTAATATAATACATAACAGGTCTAATATCACTTGTTAACAAGAGAAGAAGATTTTAAACAAAAGTTTTATTTTGCCTTATGTTTTGTATATTAAGGATTTTAAGTTGGGTGTTACTAGGAGGTGATTCTATAGATAAATGGTAAGGCATGTCATCATTTGATATTTTATAGACCTAACATTATAAGTGAAATATTGATGGTATGTCTGTTTGTTTATATAAATATTTAAAAATTACAATTTTACAATAAAAAATATATGTAAAATAAGTAAGCTTAAATCACAAAATACGATAGTTATTTATCATTTATACTCTGTCATAAATTACAAGATTACTTTAACTATGGTTAAAAACATGCTTTTTAGAAAAATTATAAAAACAAACGGGTAAAATTGACTAATTTGTCAAGTAGTCAAGTCACTCAAACATGACCCATTTAGTTAAATTTGTTAGTGGGTTCGACCTGATCTGAACTTATTTAAATATAGGATTGACTTAAATTTCATGTTAGATTTGTATCATCTTTTAGTTTTGTGTCAAAATTTCGTAAACCTAATTTATAGGTTAGGCAAGAATAAACTTTTGTATATTTGATGTATGTAATTAAACTATGATCAATAACTTTCTAAGGTATACCAAACATAGTAGGAGACAGGTCTCCTATTGTTCTTATAAAATATACTTTTCTTGTACGATTCCTTTTAGCTAGTTTGTTTTGAGCCATAATACCTAACCTTGACCTGAGATAATGAAATACAAGCTTCAAGTGTCAGGCATTGGACATCAGGCCTCTAGTAAAAGAGGTTGGCATCAAGTATAGGACTATAGCCTCGTGCGAGGTATGCAAAGGCAATCAATAGTACCACCACCAAACCAATTGTGGTAAAGGTGCTAAAGGTTGCAATGGACAAGCGAAATTCAATTCAAGAACTTGGAGTATATTCGCTCAAGTGTTGAAATAGTGGTGAGTTGTTGGTCATAGCTAACAACTCCAACATGAATGAGTGGGGGTGCCAACTTAAATAGTATTATCCAATACCTGTACATCGATTCTATTTAGGCATTAAATGGTTGGGTAATGGATGTAAAATCAAGTTAGACGACGACCAATCAAGTCAAGTTTAAACAATGATCTAGGTTATGCCCCTTAATTTGCCTACCATCACTTACATGTTATAGTATGGTACCGAATGACATGCCAAGATACCATAAGGCAAGACTTCTACCGCCCATAACTACCAACTTACATGTCATCATGTTATTTAGAGTTAACCCATAAATATCGCAAAACAAAATTTAAGTTTTCCTTTTAAGCTTTAACAGTTAAAAAACCATTAGAAGACTTTATAAATATTATTTGTCTACAAATATTATTTGTCTCCAATAAGTAAAGCATTCATTCAAACTCATCATTAAAAACTTTTACTTTTGTGCTTAACACTCAATAAATTACATCTTTGAATAAAACCATGTTTGACAAATTCTTCATTTACACCCTACTAAATGAAAAATCCAAAAAAATATAAGAGGACAAAAGTGTCAATTGCATAAAGGAACCATGATGAATAAAACAAGTGGGGACTTGAAAGGTTGGAGCAAATGGGTGGGCCAAGCTTACCGGATCACAACACATGCTTTTCATATCAATCCATCTATTCTAAATTCTTCCAATTATTGATATCTTTTTAATCTCTTTTTATGAACCTATAAATAATGATTTAGTGATTGTATAGACTATTATTAAGTTTTATGTCTATAACTTTACTTATTTTTACTTCAACTATTGTATTAGCAATAATTTGAGAAACTAAAGACAAATTAATTCACTTGTTAGGATTTATTTAACTTTTAAGATGAACACGTTTTAGTTTATTCTAACACGTTGGTTAAAATAAAAGTTCAAATCAATCCAATTATTTTATAACATGACCCATACCAACAAGTTTTCTTGACTACAAGTAGGGATTGGCGGCTTTAAATATTATGTTGGTCGGATTCAAGTCACCTTCTAATTCTATTTTACAAGGTAAGACTTCATCACTTTTTTAAAGTCTATAGCTTTTGTGTTCGGTCTTTGAATTAAGACTTTGCTTCTGTCACGCCTGACTATATTTACGTGACACACATATGTACTTAGGATGTCATGTGATACCAGCAAAAATAATTTATGTGTTATATAACATCTTAGTTTATTATGTATATATATCCAAACATGAAAGAAATTGTTAAAATAATATTAATACTCCTTCGAGGTCAAAACCAAAAGGAAACAATGACATTGAATAGTTTTATAACTTACGACACTCGTATATGAAATTCAGAAGATGTATGCATTACAAAATGTGATTTAAGGCCCATGTTACAACCTAACACCAAGTGACTTGAACACAAAAAGGGCGCGAAACACCGCTCCAATGCATCATTAAGGGGTGTGTTAGTGCGGTGTTAATGTTTCTTAAGGGGTAATTTATGTCACATCGGCATTAACTCAACATCATATTTTTAGTCAAATATATGTGTATCAATTAATACTTTTTAGGGCCCCTTTAATCATTACTCCTTTATAAAACTTACGAGTTGTTAGGGTGTTATGATATGATAATCGCCACCCTATAACGTCTCTATAATACTCACGCGAATGATATAAGGGCGTTTAAGATGCTATGATGCCCCTTAAAGTCCCGTTGCGTTCGGGCGGCAAGATGGGGACTAGAGATTAATCGGGATTAATATGGATTAATTGGGATTAGTATGGATTAATTGGGATTAATCGGTTTAGAATTTTTATATATAATTTTCATTTATATATATATATATATAAATACACATTTTTATATGTAATTTTTATAAATTTGTTTAGTTTTATATATATATATAAAGAAATCTGGCCGAAATTTCAAAATTTTCACCGGAATTTTTGAACTTCGTTGGAGTTCCGCCGGAAACTCACCGGAATGTTGTCGGAATCTGCACAAACGCAGAATAAAGGTCGATTAAGAGCCGACTAGGTCCGATTTTTTCCCGATTTGGATCAATTTCACCGACTAACGATTATCCCCTCCGATTAGGGGAAATCCAATCGGTGACCCACCGATTGCCGACATTAATCGGCCGACTAGTCCGACTTTTACAATACCGATAGTAAAATTGCAAAGGGCAAAATGGGAAAGATGAATTTGAGGCGCTAATAGGAAAGTGCATATGGGAAGTACCACTGGGTGATGAGCTGGTACTTACGTGTCTCCATAACTGCTTCGCTGTACACCTTCCACATTATTCTCGTTATGTCGTTAACACACACGTGGCATTTATTTTACCACCACGTGATTGGATGTCATCTTGAAGGCGATTTGTTCGTAATTAATTAAAGTCCATTTTTTTTATTCTACTCATTTTATTCATTCTGTCTTGTCAGCTAGTTACAGGAAGAACTATATAATATTTTTTTCCTTTTTAATATAAATACTTTTAAATCCGGTCATCCGGGTAAATTCACTGACGAAATGTCACGCCCACAAACACAGACAATAATGCTGGTGACCTGGGCCATTCATCAATTCAGTGGTAACTCATCACCTAAAGGCCCGCTGTAATAAAAAATCTGATCCACTTGAAACATATTGTATCAAGTGAGACTTAAAACCGTGACACTCTACTTTAGAAAGTCACAAGTATCTACTCTCAAACCAATTGATTTAGGACTGATTGACAATACAATAGATAATTGACATATGTAGTAATTCATATGTAATAAACTTCTTTTATTTTTAAATATCGATCATTATTTGTGGCGGATAATCACTACCAATACATCCATAGTTGTAATCGCTGACAAACTATCGATGGATGGCTTGCGTCAACACGAACTCGATTGCTACTAAAGGATAGCTTGTATAGGCATGAACTTGATTCATACTAATAGTAAATGTTTCATGGCCATGACGACTGATGGTGATCTAGAACCCCTTGGTAAAATATGTTAAAATCAATTATTTACCATTCATGTTGGATGACACAATGTTACTGATAGACAGGGGCGGAGCATCATAGGGGCCGGGGGGCGCCCCTCCTATTTTTTCGTTCTTAGTGTTAAATTTTAGCCCGAAAATATAACTTTTTGACCCGGTAGAGTAAATTTTTATATAAATATCGAGTTCGTCCCCCTAAAAAAATTTAATTTCGTCATCGCCCCTATTACGAGATAGTTCAAGCTCCACCATTGTTGATAGATTACTGACAACTTAACTCATCAATATTCAATAGTCAATGCAATCCAGATTGACCTACAAATTTTAATCAAACGTTGACATCTTCAGTTATTCAAAACAAATATGACAAATCATATTATGAAAAAAAAGGTTATCAAACAATCTCCTGGCTCCTGTTATAAAAAGAAGTTCGAAATACCCAACAAGAAACTATCAAACAGCATATATTATATAGAGCCCAAAAGTTTGAAAGGGTTACACACTTGGGCCCAATGAGAAAAGTGGGCATGGCCCACTATCATCATTTTTTCAAGGCCCGGTAAACTTGTCCTACAAGCTTCAAGCCTTCAACTCGTATTTGTAATTGACGGGAGTTTTTAAAACGACACGTGTTGTTCTTATAAATGAGCATTTCTGGGGTGGGAGGGGTGTTCGTACCGCACACGACATCACATCACATAGTCACCGATCATATTTTATCATGTCATACCACACGATACTACACTACAATCTCAAATTTGGTGGCGATGGTGCTGTCACACCACACCTCTATACCATACACACACAAAAATTCATGACGAGTATATACCACGAACAATGAAAAACACGGTGTAGAGGGGGGGGGGGCGGTGTTGCCACTCGACGCCGGCACATGACATGGCCTCACGACGGGCGTGCCTTGCCTACCTTAGCTTACCTAAGGTGGCCCGACGGTTGGTTTTTGGATTTTTCAAAGGGGACTAGGGTTCAAACACCACTAGGGTAAACATATTAGGGTAACCAACCCATGACGAGGATCGAGAGTTTAGACCTGGGTTAAAGCTAAAGTTGTGTTGGGATAAACGTATTAATTCAGTCATCTCGCCTTGAGTCCTTGATTGTGTAAACTTGCAAGCCGTATTGTTTCTTATGGATATCTAGGGCGGGGGTCGTAGACCGACCAATGAGTTCGGTAATACATGTTTTTCTCTAAGTGAGCAATTTTAATAAACGAACATATTTTAATAAGCAAGTTGCTAACAAGATGCGAATCGCTTAACACAATTAATTGTAACTGGCTAAATAACATGAATTATGCAAGATGTTTCACATGATTAAATATAATCATTTCAATAACATGAATATCACAAACACGTTAAACACAAGCGCTGCCATGACTTAGGGGTGTTTGTTTTTTGAAAAAACATCTTCCCCACCTCTTCATTTGCGCGCTCACAGACGCAGGTTGAGGTTTTTACTTCGCAGACTGTTTGTTTTCTGGAAGACGTTTCATTAAAAAATGTCTTCCTCACCTCTGCACGGAGAAGAGGTTGAACAATGTCTTCACAACCTCTTCTAACCTTTTCTCTTCTGATTCATTTAAGCCCTAACATCACCTTCACCCATCTTCATTCCCCACATACCCACCTCCCCCGCTC